>CM039680.1:30661816-30749662 GCA_022537955.1 Schmidtea mediterranea | reverse complement strand
TCATAAATGTGTTTTCGTAAATATTGAATAATCGATTGCTTCTCGTGCTTGTTCAATCATATCAAGCATGTTTATCAAATTTACGTCATGCGGGCTGTAATTTTTGTGTTTTTGAGTTTTATAATTTTTTTGTTTTTACGTTTATCTTATTTACACTTTTACACATTGTTCCATTTTCTACCTACTGACAGCGAATACGGAATCCTTGATAACGCCGTTGATCGGTCTTTCTACACATTGGCTAAACGACTTTTAAATCCACTATGCTTCAACATTGAACCATATGTCCACAAGGAATATTTAAATTATTTCGACATGTTTGCCAACATGTCACACATTTATACTGCTCCAAAATAGCTTCTTTATTATTGATTTGTCACGATTTTCCTTAGGTTTTTTCTTCAATTATCGCTTGATTGCTCTGATTATTGCTTGTGTTCGAGTCGTACTCATTTCCTAATATTATTAGCTGTAATCCTTCTTTAATATTTCTCAATTTTGATTTCTACTCCATTATAATATGTCATTATTGGTCCTCTGTTTTTGGTCGACTCAATATCTTCCATTGCTGTTGTAAAATTATCATTCTATAGTTTCTTTGACTTCCTTCTTGTTATACATTACATTCTCTTATTCTTTATAGCTTTTTTGACTATCTATCTGGTATTTGGCTTGATTTTTTACATCCTTCACACATTATTCTTCTGCTGTTTGTCAAATGAACTCGCAAATTCTGCTGCTTTCTCGGATTTCTTTGAAAGTTTTAATTCTCTCTCGAAATTTCTATTATAATTCTTTTCCCCCAATATTATTCGTGTCTGTTCGAACCTCTTAATTATCGTTATCTTTTGCTCACCTCACCTTTTCATACTTTGTCTATATTCCGATTGTCGACGTCCTTCCATATCTGTTTATCGCTGATTCCGACGTCAATGTAATTCTAATGTCAGGTTGAAAATATTTCTCAGGTTTCGTTTTGGCTGTTTCCCTTTCTCTCCAAAATTCGAGAGTCTTCCTGTACTAAAAATACAGTAACTCGTCGGTATTTCGGGGTTCCTCGAGAAACAAAATCCCTTGTGCTCGATCATTCTTTACTTTGTCCTGGTCGTGAGATACTTTATTATTTTTTTAAACGTTAGGTATCTTTGTTCCTCTTTTCTCAAGTTTTCGTCTTTTACCCTCATTGGTGGTTACTTTTGTCCTGATTTGTTGGGTCTTTCCTCTACATCAAAATGTCGCATAGATAGTTTATTGCCTGTGTTAGTATGTGGATTTTTTCCTCTTCTTCTGCGTTTTCATATCCGTCCAATCAAATCTTGGTCCTTTCTTCACTGTACGTTATCTCTCGCTGATTTTCATTGCATCTAATACTCGTCATATTTTTGAATTTTTTTCTGCTTCTCTGATATTTAAATTGTTGATTTATTTGATTTGTAATTATTTATTTACATTTATTACACTTCTTTATTCCCTTTACAAGTCTTCTGCTTCTCTACTCCATTTATATCAAGATATCTTCTGCAAGAATCCTTCTCCTCTTAATCCCGTGTGCGCATCAGAAACGTGGTGTAACCGAATTGCCTGTATCCAGTCGGTTTGGTCTTCCACTGCTGGTCATTTCCTGTTCTGATTGGTTAAGATAACCTCTTTGTCCCTTTCATTAGTAATTCATATTTTTGTTTAAAACGCCATGTTACATAATTCAACATAATACTCCTCTTCCTACTACTCTGAAACGAGACACTGATATGGGTGCCGTTGCATCCACCCATTATGGATATAATCCTAATGCCAATTTGTTATCCGTTCTCCAACTGTATATTTGGGACTACTATTCTCTTGTCCATATCTTGCTCTCCGGAGCTTTCTGCGAAATTCGTTATTTTTTCCATATAAATGCGTGCTGTAGATAGTTTTCTGGCCACAGAGCTTGTGGTTTCTAATCCTTTAGGCTGTTAGTCATCTTTGCATTTATTTTCCCATTCTCGGCCATTTCTTGAGGATATTACTCCTTGGTCTTCTAAGTTCTTCTCTGGATTCTAGCACTCTTAATTAGTGTCTTTTGCTGCATCCGTTTATCTGTTCGAACTTTACTTCCCAGCAACAATTCTATCGTTTCATCATGATTTCGGTATGCCGATACTCGTTTCCATCATATGCTTTTTGCATTCCGTAATTCGTATTTGTGTTTGGACAATTAAACCGTTCTACAAACGATCAATTCATGGTTGCCGATACATTCGTCTCCAAATGTCTTTAATTGACTTTATCTTCTTCACAGTTGTTTGTGCATATTTTTCATATAGATCGCATATGTGTTCTCTTTGGATTTCGATTTCATTTCTATTTATACATTCGTCCAGACTCACAGAATTCCGCATTCTTTTCCTCCTCTTGAGCACACTTATGTGTTCTTCCTCATATCTTGTTGTACTGGTTTGACATTTTCGCATAATATCGTCGTTAATATTCGCATTCATCGTGTGACTTGGCTTCCTTCATAAGTCTTTCCATCGCATTACTTTTAACTTGCATTGGGCTACATAAGATATTGACTCTTTGTTGGTGGCTTATCCTTGTCTGTAGGATCTTCTCTTTCTTTCAATCGTCCGTCGCATCCATGGGCATTTTACAACCATTTTTGCTTCTATTACTTTTATCGTAACAATCTGTACATATTTGCATCCCATTTCGTACCTGTCTTGCTCCAATCGTAATTCATTTGCACTTTGCACATATTTTAATCTTCTTTTTAATATCATTCACCACTCTAAATTTTCTTCATTATCTCTCGCGCTCGGATGGGTTTCTGCTTCTCTAATTCTCTCGATATTGTCTGCAACTCAAAAAATTTTCAATTACTGACTTGCTTACTGTCGTTTTAATTTTTACATATTTACAAGGTACGCGTTATTTACTCTACTGTTGAATTCCGGTTAAACTGAGGTGAATTTCTGGCTTGGAACTATCCATCTCCACACCAACTTGCGGGATCTACATTTGTTAGGTGTTTAGCTGCTGTCCTTCTAATTTCTCAGCTTGCCACTAACTTGACTGCTAATTGTTCATCATCAATTCTCTGTAAATTGTGTAATTGTTCTTTGTTGCTCTTCCCAATCTTATGCTTTTGATAGACTCTGTCAACTTCTGTTAAATATGATGTCTTTTGTACCACATGAGTCTGCGCCATATGTTTGTTATAATGTCATAGGTTTTCCATTGCGTCTCCTTTGTCCTCGATTCCTGGATCTTGGTACATTTCCAGATCAATTCTACAATTTTCTATAGGTAATTGGCAGCTGCCTGGTGTTGAAGTTCTCTACGCACGGTATTGCTAACTTAATGGTTTTTTGATTCGCATTAAATTCGATCATCTGTTGATTATAATACATCATTAAATCATTCGGCATCTCTCTGTTGATTATTGTCTCTAACCATTTTGTACGATATTTACATATACGATATACCATACTATTACTACTCATTATACTACAAATATTTTACACTATATGCCACAACGTTTTTTCTCCGTTTACACCCATCGTCCTGGGGACTGCTAACGCAATTTCCCGTATATTCCACTACTTGTCTCAATTCGTATTTGATATAGTCGCATCGTTGACCATTGTTGTCTTGATATGGGGCGTTCCTTACAAGAGTCCGCTTGTACTAAATTTCCTATGATTTAACCATATTCCTCAGTTTTTCTAACATCGATTGTCCATTCGATAATCATAATTGACATTTTTCTAACTGCTGGTCAATAACTCTTTCAATTGCTCTCTTGCATTTGTGTTCTCACTAGTATGAATTATTTTAGCAATTTACACGCGCGCTTAATTACCGCTTCTGATCCCAATCATTATCATGTAATTCCTTTTCATAGTCTGCATGGTTGTATTTCCCCTTGCATGGTTTGTTTCCATTTATTCTTTCGCTTGGTGCTACATTTTTAAGTGCTTTTCTGAAAGTTGTAATCCGTTTTCGTGAAGAAGGTGGCTGTCGCCATGAGCATACCTTTTGCATCTCGTTATCGTTTTCTCTCATATTGTTTTGTTTGTAGATTGATTCCCGTTGTGTTTGACTTGAATGGTTTTCCCTTGTTATCGTTCTCCAATGTATGAGTTCCTTTGGAATATTTATTACAAATTTTCAATTTCTTGGTCTGGGATGGATGCATACCTTTGATTCTTAAGTTTGCTTGTTTCACTGATTCTTTGTTTACTGTTTCGTTTCCTTAGTTCTATACACAGATTTTTTGATAGGTTTTTCACTGATGATTCCAATTAATATTTCTACTTCATTTGCTGCATTTGACTCTATGTTTTATTATTACTGCTTTACTTTCTCTGATCTGTCGTTATACGGTTCTTCTCTTGTCTCCTTTTCGCGGACGTATTTTGTCGTAATTGATTCTAAGTACTTCTCGTCTATTGATTTCCCGTAATCATCTCTCCTTCTGCAACGTTACTATAATATTCCGCCGTTCTTTCCTTTAGTTGGATGACGTATTTTTGATTTTTGATATCTTCATTTGATTGACATTTGATTCTTTCATTTATCGTTCCTTCTTTTTAGTTTCGACCATACAACAACTTTTGTGATGGGTCTTGCCCATATTTGCGACTATTATCTCTTCTCCACTCCTTTGGTTGAATTCTACTTTATTTATATTTCTTTGATTTTCTCGTGCTCGACTTGATAGGCTCTCTTTGGTGTTGTGCAATTTCCTCCAGATTTGGCTAATGTGCAGTTATTATATATCATGTTCGGCACATATTATATATTCGCATTTCTCCAAAGCAATCCATTTGCATTTCTCCTGCTTTCAGTGTTCATATTTCCAACAATCGATAATTATTTGTATACACACTTGTTCAATGGTTTCTATTCCTCTGTTTATTATCCAATTTGCCTATCCCTGGCTTTACTTGGATTTTTACGTTTCTATTTTCGTAGCATCTCTACATACATCTTTGTGGTCTGACATCGACAACGAGTTTTCGGATCAGTGATTCCATTTTCCTGTTTCCTATGGGTCAATTGACACTTCATCTAGTAATTCATCGTCAATTGCTAAGCATATTCTTTACTTTGCGATTCCTTTGTCATTATTTTCGTACGAACGATATTATTTCTTTCGTGATATTTCGTGCTTCTGTTAAACTGAAATGAGACTATCAATATCATTATATTTTGTAGCAGGTCGTTTCGTTTTGATTTTTTCTTGTTGTAGTAACATCCTACCCTTTTTCGTCTCCCTCGTTATGCTGTTTGCTCGTTTCTTGACGTTCCTCGTTGGATGGTTTTTCTCTTGTTGCTTTGAATTTGTTTTCAGTCTCTAGTCATTTGTTTGGTAATCTTGATCATCTTGTTTATGCTGCTGTCACAATCCTTCTCCACAAATATTTCATCCGGGTTTTCTTTGAAATGTCGTCCTCGACCATTTATGTGTTCAATTATTTCTTCGTAACTTTTATTATTCTTGCTTTATATCGTACCATCTTCTTTTATCTCTTGTTGCTCGCTTGAAATTTTAATTTGCTTTCGTGCCATCTGTGTATTCACAATAACTGTTCCTTATTACTCCGATTCGTATGCTCTTTGATAATTGTGATTCAGTCCTTCCCCATTTCAACATTGCTTTTATGTCTTTGGAAATGATATGAGCGTATATTGTTCTTTTAATATGGCGTTCCTGTTTCTTACCATATAGTTAAATCGATACTGTAGTGGCGAGCTTCATAATCCATTTCAATCAGGTTGGTCTGTGCTTCGTCTTGTTGCATCAATACTTCCCATAATGTTTGGATTGTTTACCCATCATTTCTCTTTCTCTAATTTGTCGCGTAACTGGTATAATTTTATTGCACTTGCCTTGTCTGGATTTCAGTGCATAGTGTAGTAAATTTTTCCATTGTCTTTTTCTTGAACGATGATCCTAGTTTTTAGTAGTTCTCTCAGAACTGTTGTAGAAGCATCTGCTGCAACTGCGAACATTAATGGTGTTTGTCCCTCTTCGTTTGGTATATTTGAGGCGTGTCCGCATTTCTGCAATAATTAATATATATCCAATACTTTGATGTTTCTTGTTGTACTGCAATATGTTAAAGGTACAGTTCCTTCTACATTGCCATGTCAAGATATCCGTATATTTCTTTGAATGCGGTCCATTTCTGTGGACTTCTAGCTCTTAGCGTAATCCATTGCGATTTTCCCGCTTGTTTAACTATCTCATCCCATCACACTTTCCTTCGACCCATTCTGGCATATTTCTCTGATGGCTTTATACTATTATATCCAATTTTGTCCTACATTATCTTGAGTCGCGTTTAGAGTTATTTTGGATTCATCCGATTTAGGTTCCTCCACGGTGTTATTTGATGTTGCTTCTATTTTTCGACTCATCGTTGCCGTTAATCTCAGATTGTTGAGTTTTGTGAACTGTTGCATACATGCGCATCTCTGGTTCTCTTATTGTTCTTAGTTCGCTTTACATCTGCTTACGTTTACGTAATAGGTTCCTAGTGAGTGGGTTATTAACCAATTTAACTCGAGCATTGTTCTCGTTTACATACATTATCTCATAAGGTCCTTTACCCCTTCTTTGTAATTTTCTGGCTACTCCTGGGATGATTTCTGGCGTCGCGATTATTACCCAGTCTCCAACCTGAAAGTTATGTTCGCGTACGTCTCGCTTTTTATCATGTAGTTCTTTATAGCTCTCTTGATTAAATCTAATATTCATACCTGCCGTTTTCCAAATCTCTTGCATTCGCTCTTTGAATCCTGTTACTTAATCATCAATTTCCATATACTGTGATATCGGCGGTTGATATTCTAAGTCTATCGGCATGTTGCATTCTCTGCCGTACATTAATTTGAATGGACTCATTTTCATTGCTGAATGTATTGACATTCTATATGCCATAAGGCATAGATTTATATATCTATCCCAATCTTTTTGGTGTCTGCTTACATAATTTGACATCATTTCTATTAATATGCCGTTAAATCGTTCAGTTTGACCATTTGTTTGTGGATGGTATGGTGATGTTCTCAACTTTGCAATTCTGAAGTAATTCGTTACTTCCTCTATTATTTCGCTCATAAAGTTGGTTCCTTGATCAGTTAGGATCTGTTTGGGTGTTCCGTATCTACAGCATATTTCTTCTACTAGGATTCTCGCTATTGTTCTGGCTTTTTGATCTGGTATTGCGAATGCTTCCGGGAATTTTGACAAATAATCTGTCACTACCAATATGTAAATATTTCCATCGTTGGTTTCGGGTAATGGTCCTACTACATCCATTGCGATCATTGTCATTGGTTCTGGTGGAATTGGCATTGGCTTTAGCGGTGCTTTCAGTTTACTTCCTGTGCTTTTTCTGGTTGCACATATCAGACAATTCTTTATCCATCCTTTTAAGTCCTCTCCGATATTTGGCCAATAATACTTTTGGCGCAGTCTTGCTTCTGTCTTTTTTGCTGACATGTGTCCTCCAAGTTTTCCATCGTGGTATTGCATTAGCACCTCTTTTCATCTGCTTTCTGGTAAACACATGAGTCGTTTCTCACCATCCATTAATAATAACCATCCTTTCTCTATTGTATATCGATGTCTGTGTTTTTCCATATGCTCTTTTAGTTTACTGTTGTTGTCGAAGATTTTCATATCGTTAGTTTCCATAAATTCGATTATTGTTTTTAACTCCTCGTCTTCCTTCTGCTCGTTTCTCAGTTTTGTGAAGTCGATATCTTCTGCGATGATCATGCATATTCGTCTCACATCCTGATCCATTAGTTCCTCAAATACAAATCTTGACATGCAATCTGCGTTAGCGTTGGCTTTTCCTGATTTGAATTTTATATACGGCGAGTATTCTTGCAACTGCATTGCCCATCTCATCAATCTGCTAGAGGCTTCTTTGTGTTGGCCTAACCATACCAATGGTTGGTGATCTGTAGTGATATATATTTCGTGACCCCATAACAAATATTTGAAATGTTTGATAGCTTGGATTATTGCTAATGCCTCTCTTTCAGTCACAGAGTAGTTCTTTTCATGTTTCTTGAATGTTCGACTATAGTATCCAATAACTCGTTCTCTTTTCTCATCATCCCATTGTCCTAGGACTGCTCCAGATGCATATCCGCTTGCGTCTGTTGCTAACAAAAATGGTTTCTTAAAATCTGGGTGTACGAGTATTGGTGCTGATATTAGTTTGTCTCTGGGTGTTTCGAAGGCTGTTTGTTGTTCCTTTTCCCATATAAACGGGGTATCTTTCTTGGTTAATTCTTGTATTGGCTTTGCAATAGTTGCATAACTCTCGATGAACTTGCGATAATATCCACATAAGCCTAAAAATTCTTGCACTTGTGTGACTGTTTTTGGTACTGGGCAATTCTTTATCTTTTCAACGTTTCTTGGGTCTGGTTCTTTGCCTTTCGCTGACACAATATGTCCTAAGAAGGTAACTTTTTCCTTTGCCCAATCGCATTTTGAGGGTTTCAATTTTAATTTCCATTGTCTCAGTCGAACGAATACGTTTCGGATATCTTTTAAATGTTGCTCGAAGGTGCTAGAATAGATTAATAAATCGTCAATATATACCATACATTGTTTGATGCCATGAGTTACAAAGTTCATGCATCTCTGGAATGAAGCTGGTGCGTTAGTTAGTCCGAAAGGCATTTTCTTGAATTGGTATAGATCTTTTCCGATTGTAAAAGCAGTTTTCTCTCTGTCTTCCTCTTTGACTTTTATTTGCCAATAACCACTTTTTAAATCTAGCGATGTAAAATAGGCTGCTCCGTGTAACGTTTGCAACATCTCATTTATATCTGGTAACGGGTATGTATCTCGTTTTGTTACCGCGTTGAGTCGTCGATAATCTCCGTCTTTTTTCTTTACCATGACCACTGGGAATTGCCATGGCGAGCAACTTGGTTCGATTACTCCTGCGTCTAACATCTTTTGAACTTCTTTTTCTGCTACTGATTTTTGAGCCTCTGCCAACCGATATGGCCGTAGTGTTATTGGGGTATCGTCTGTTAATGGTATCGTGTGTTGCGTCACATTGCTTGTACCGAGATCTAAGTCAGATGCTGCAAATATATCCTTAAATTCCATTAGCAGTTTTTGTAGTTGTTCTTTCTCGGTTTCGTTTAGTAGCTGACTGTCGATTGTCCATAATTCTTCCTCAGTTCCTTCAGTTTTTGCTGTTGGAAGTTCGATATCCATCATCGGTGTTAGCTTTCCCAATCTTTCGTTTTCGTAAATGACTTTATCTTCTTCGTCAAAATTTGTAATATTGATCGGAATTTCACTGTTGTCGTTTATGTACACTATCTCTCTGGCTAATGGCAGTTCTTTCTTTTTCTCAAATTTGTGATTAGGTTCGAAAATCATTTCACCTCTAGTTTCCTCGTTCACTTTCACGTAACAAATCATTTGTGTGCGCCCTGGCACTACTATTTTCTCTGAGCATCTCACTTCTGATTTCAACATACATATTCGTCCGGTTTTATCTCTCAGCTCCATCGATCCTAGGTCTATTATTATTTCTTTTAATAATTCTGGCATGAGATCTGTTCCAATTATACAATCTGCGCTCAATCTCCTGATGACTGCTAAATAAGTATTAATTTTTACGTTTTTATATTCGATTATCGACCAGATTTTCCCGATGACTGCGACCGATTCTTTGCTGCAAGTTATTACGTCCATGTTGGCTTCTTCTATACATGGCCACAGTCTTCCTGGTATTTTATCCATTTTTATTGCTGAAATGTTTGCTCCGGTATCAATCATTGCTTTTATCTCTACCCCATTTATCTCTATAGGTACCGTTAATGTTGGTCCAGCTAATGTTTGCAACATAGCTATAGTTCGGGTTTCTGGGTCTTGATCTACACTTCTTGATCTTTGGCTAGTTCTTGGTACTAAGTCTGCCCAATTTGGTTCGTATGGTACTGGGTAAATGTTTCGTAGTGTTGTTGGTCTTGGTATCGGTACGTGTCATTCCACCGGTGCGTTTCTCTCTGCTGATGTTGTTGCTTTCTTTAGACATTCATATACTGGTGGTGGATGATTATAATGTCCACTGTGTCTTGTCTTTCGATTTTCCCATTGTTTGAGTTGCTCTTGAGTTAGCATCTGCGTTCCTCCTTGATTTTCATCGTTGTCGCTGTTATCACTGCTATCATCTTTGAAGTTTATCCATCGTCTCCAGTTGCTCGTTTTCTGTCGCTTCATTCTGGTTTTCTCGGCTTCTAATCTCATTATTGCTTTGAATTTTCGTCCGACTTCTTCATCGGTACCGTTCATTTTGGTTAGAATTCCTACTAACCTTTTTATCTTATGGATATCTTTTGAGTGTCCATGTAACACCATTGTCTTTGCTAAAAACGGTAAAAATCCAATTGCCATTTTCCAGTTGATTTTCCTCTCTCTTTTGTAATATCGAAACATGCTAACATTTGTGTTAAGATTACTCTTACGATTTGAATGATGAGTATTATTCCTAAAATTCCTGCCATCATTTGTCCGAAGATTAAGAATCTTCCCCACATGGCTTTCATCATATTCGCTGTAGCATGCTGAAAATGGTCTGGTGATAACAACAGTTCGTAGTTAGGTTTCTCTCCATAGTTGTTACCTCCCGTTATTGTTACGATATTGGATAGTATTGCTTGCCTTTGTGCTGGGAATAATAGATGTTCTCTGGCTCGTTCTAGATCTTTTGTTTGGTATATTCCGCTCTGTGATATATCTACTGGTTTGAATTCTGCTTCGCTGGCCAATTCTGTCAGTCCAAATATTCTTGGCGGTGCTACTATTACTCGAGTTGGAAATTGTAACCAACTTCCATCTCTTATTTCGAATAATGGTCCGTATACGTTACTACAACTGAACATATTAGGTACGAATTTTTCTGGATTTATCATCCTTGTCACTGGCTGTGCGAATCTGATTTTTCCTTTATGCATTATTTCCAACTCGTTTATGCATTTATCTCTTGGAATTGTTGAATTCTCTGGCAATTTTGCAATTGTTTTTTCACATTTGTATGTATACATAACTTCTCCAACAATTCTTCCAAAATATCCTTCTTGGAGTGGTAATAGCGGAATTGCGTTATCTGGATTCGTGATTGCCATTGCTAATTTTGTTTTTAATATTTCTCTGTTCAAGATACAGTCATTTTTAACTAAATCGTAATATATTTTTTCTGTTGATGCCAATCCTTTATGATATAAGAAATCCATCTTGTTATTTATATACAAATATAGTTTTACATCTTTAGAGTCTATCTGTGCTTTTGCGTTCGGTATTGCTGTTCGTGATAAGAATATTCCTTTATAATTTGTACTAGCTACCATTTCGTCGCACTTGCTCACCATTCGTCCTTTTATAAATCTCATTCCGATTGTAGTATCAGTTGATATTACTACTGTTGGCGTGACCTCTGATCCGATAGTCGTGGTGATCGTTGGTTTTCCGATTCTTCCGGTTCTCCGTAATTCATCCAGTGCGCTTTTTTGCGTGTTGGTTTCTGTTTCACTGTGCACTCGTCCTTGCACTTCGTCAAATATTGCGCTTTTCAATAAGGTGAGTCTACAAGTTCTGGTATCGGCGTGATGTACGATCGTTGACATTCCCGTATTGCATGATCTGTCTGTTGCTAGACATTGAGGATACTTTTTCATTGCTTGTGTGTCTGGATCAAAATATCCTTGATATTTTTCTAACTTTACTTGATAGCTTTCAATCACTACTACTCCTTTGACTAATTGATTCAATAGAGTGTACTCTCCTCCTTGACACGTTCCGTCTCCAGCCGTTATTCTCCCCGCAGCGTATACTCGGGTAGTTTTTATTTTTCCTTCTTCGGCTGCCATATTCACTCGTCCAGCTATTGAGATGCGTCCTGTCGTGAATCCTTCTTCACATTCGCTGTTGTCTCCGTTCCAGCTTCTATAATTGTTGAGTGTGAATGATGTCCGCAATGAAATGCTACAATTTTCCGCGTTACTGAGCATTCTTTGATTTCCGTTTTAATGAAGTCTACTTCTTGATATACATTATACGATACTGCTGTTGCTGTTGTCTGCAATTTACCAGGATTCGCTGCTTTGCACTCTTCCGTTTCTTTTAATGAATATTTGTCACCAATCTTTATATTATCACAATCATATACTACAAATGGTTCTACTCCTTTTACGCACATCATCCATATGAGTATTGTGGTAATTATCGTATTCATTCCTTTTCTGGCTGTTTTTGGATCGCTTGCATTAATTGTTGTTTCGAATTCTGTTAATAACTCTTTCAGCTTTGTTTGCATCATCTCGGTTTGGTCATCTTTACTTACCAAATTTATAAAAGCTTGCCATCCACCTTGAGTCAAGATGAATGGTTCGATTACTTTTCTGATAATATCCGTTATCGCAAATTCATATCCGTTTGGGTTGTATCTTGGAGTTCGCTTTCTGTATATCACTATCATATTGTACATCAGATAGGCCATTCCTACCAGATATCTGTTTGGGTCGTCTGATCGTTTTGTCAAATGATTTATTATCAATAGTAATTCCTCTGGATCTTTGGTTGTAGTTCGCACTTTGTTGTCCATGATTTTATTTATTATTGGCTTTATTGCTGCCCAAAGCTGTTTCGCTTCTGTTCCGATATTGTTAAGTTTCAAATTTCTCTTTATTTCTGGATTTGCTAATCCAAGCATATCGGTTATTAATCTATTGATCCACTTTGCTCCTTGTTCTTGGCCTTTTAATTTTCCTTGTAACTGTTTTGTCACTTGACTGAGCTTGTTTAATTTTGTTGTCAATTGATCCATCTGCATTTGTTCTTTAGTTTTCCTTTCTGGAGCTGGTTTATCAATTTTTGGTCGTCCTCTGGATTTCTTTTCCATTGCTGTACCCGTTTCTTTTCGTTTAGGTTGTTCATCTGCTGTTTCTCTGGATGTTGTAGCTTCTCGTTCATTTATCCAGTTGTCCCACTCATCTCCAGTCGAGTTTCGGCGTCTCCTTTCTTTCTTTTTGTTTTCCTCTTCGGTATCTGGCTCTATAATTTCGACTGGTTGTCTTTGACCACATACTAGCTCGTCTAGTTCATCTGTTATCACGTCGTTTTCGTTTTCTGTCATAAACAAATCTCTTGATTCCGGTATTTTCCGGGTTGTTTCCTCATCTACGATATCATTGAGATCATTTAATATCTCTTCATCTCCTGTTGTGATGACGATTACTTCATCTGCTGCAGGTGGAACTTCTGGCGTATTTAGACTTTCTTGTCGCCCTATTGGCGTTTTCGTTTTGATTTCCCTTTTGTTAAGTTCTCTACCTGCAATTTTCGCTACCGTTAATACATTTATTACCCCCAATTGCATTTGTGTAACTCCGATTTCGAGATCGTCATCTAATGATCGTCCTTCGTATTGTAAATGAAATGGCAGTTCATACGGTATTCTCTTCTTTCACTTACTTTGGCAGTAATGTAAAATTCTCTTTCAATTGGTTCGAAATCTGGCGTCATAATTTTAAACTATACTTTTCTATCGTTTCGGCTGCCCATTCGGTGTGTTTCCATTTCCGGATAATTTCTCGGAATTGCTCTGGGTACCACGCATACATTCTCCGATATTCCTCTATTTCCTTTACAATATTTCGCAGATTCTCTACTCTGTTACAAGAATCGATTATCCATTTTGCTAAATCCGTTACAATTCGTCTTTGATTCTTGGCTCCGGTTCTCAATATCGCTGCTAACTCTCTACATTTTTGCGTTTCCGTTAATCTTGTTAGTCCTTCTTCCACAGGATCATCTATATCTGTGGGCAAGTATCTTGTTCCGGGAATTCGTTTTTCGAGTATACTGATTCGTGGTCTCGCTTGTTCTTGTTGGATTCGCAATTTCATTTCTCGTTCTGTTTCTACTTCGATTGTAATATAGATTGTATCATCTTTTACGAATTGAGGTGTTACATATTTTTTCAAAAGAAATTGTGGTACTCCTCCTGCAACATTTTCAGTGGATTTCGGCTTCTGACTTATCATTGATCTTGGGTCTACTCCCAATTTTTCACTATGTCGCTCTTCCCATTTTCCGGGTTTAGCGATTGAAATTGTGACCTTCCGATTAAATGGCCATTCTAACTTTTCGTCATATCTGACTCTTGCTAACAGAAAATACACTGACAGATATTTTCCTTTTCCTACCCCATCTCCGTTTGGGTATGCTCTCAATTTCATTCGGTATCCTCCGATTTCTGTATAGAATTGATGGCTTGTAATACCGATGATTTCCTCTTCCTCAGCCGATTTTACCTTTTCAGCCCATCCACCTATTTTCCATGTGTATGGGGCTAATCGAGCTCTGTCATTTATTTCTTCGTCCTCCTCTGGTTGCCATTCCATTTCGTTTAGCATTTCCTCTGGTAGATTTTCGTATGGTTCATCTTCATATAGTTCCAAGGTTGTTTCATTAGCTGCATCCTCTGGCGCTTCTCCTGGTATGTATTTTCTCCATTTTGGTTCGGTTCTCTCTGTTTTCCATTTCCACTCTTTTGTCTTTTCGTCATACACCTTTTTCCATGGTGTTGATCGGCATCGTGAATCATCTATAGGTTGCAATTTTGTGCTTAATTTCGCATCTTGTCTCCATAACTGATAGATGGTTAATATTTGGTCCATTTTTCTTTTCATTTCCTCTTGAAATTCTTGGATCTGTTGTTCCTTTTTTGTCGTATTTTTCCTCTCTGGTTCATCCATAGCTATGATATTGATAGTTTGTCCGTCTTCCCATATACCTAATTCGTATATCGGGGTTCGTTCTCGTGGGCTTATTTACCGTTTGTGGTACATTATTGCCACGTCTTCTACCATGCCATCATCGCTACTTTCGATTATCGGTTGGATAATTTCTCGGTTTATCCGTCGGTATAATTCATGCATTTGACAATCGGGGTCTACCGATATTTCTTTTATTTCATCATTCGGTAGCTTTATTCTTATCTTTATTGGTTCATCTCCCCTCATATCTCTTTGGTGCTCTCCGTATTTGGCTATCAACTCATCTGTTCTCTCGTTGTCAAATCTCATAATATCTGTGTCTCGCACAGCTTCTACAAATATTTTCATTGAAATCGGTCTCGTTAACGATAATCGGTTAATATATTTTCTGGTTTGATCTATTGCTTGCTCTGTCATTTTAATCTGGTTTTGCCTCATTATCTTTTGTCTCTCTTTTTCTAATCCGGGTTTTATTTCTTTGTTATACAATATTTGAATTTTCTGCCAAATTTCTACTGTCGTTTCTTCGGTTTCATTTTTGTTTAATATTACCACATTTATCCCATTTGGCCATATTAGAGCATCCGTGAGGTGTATGTCTCGCTTTATTTTCCTTCCTTGGTAATATAAAGGTTTATTTTTATAGCTGGGTCCTAGCTTTTTCACTACCCAATCATACAACTCATTTGTGCTTTCGCCTCTTGTTGCTATTATCTGTCTCGGTATCTCTGGAAAATCAATAATTACCTGATACTCTTCTCTATCGTATTCTTTCAAGTTCTCTTGGTACTTTTTTATCATATCTTTCCATGATGCCGTAAACGTACCATTATCCTGTTGGTATCCTTTCGCAATTAGTTTCATTATTCTGCTGTATGCGGTTGAATCTTTGAGGTTTAGGAACATTTGGTTTCGATCTACTTCTTCTACAATTTCGTTAATTTCTTTTAATATCTCAGTTTCATCTTCTCTTGGCACGTTCGTTTCCATTTCCTCTAATTTGGATTTTGATTCGTCTTTATTCGGTTTATTTTCCTCGCATGATTGAAATATTTCTCCACCCAGACTGCTTATTTCACTTTCGTCTTCATCTGTTTGATCGTCCGCTATTTGTCTTAGCATATTGATTTGTAGTTGTTCCTCCTTTTTCATTATCTTTGTTGGTCCTTTTGTTTGGAACCATATCTCTTTTATTCTGTTCTCAATTTGGGCTTCACTCCACGTGGGCTTTTCTTTTCTGACTCTTGTCTCTATTTTTTGTAGCAGTATCCTCTGGATTCGATTTTTTGCTATTATTGGTTCTGATATCTTTTCTTTTTCTTGTTACGTTGATGCTTCCTGTTCATCTTTTTGTAGTTCCAATCTTGGTTCCTCCCTTTCTTGTGATAGGGCTCTCTTTGCCAACACTTCTATTTTTTGGTCTAGTGCTTGTTCTTGTTCTAGATGTTTCAACGCTCTGTCTATTTTTAATATTAGTGCCTTCTTTCTTAGTTGCTCTTTCTCTTGTTTCAGGATTGCTTCTTTTTCCTTTAATTGATCTTCCTCTTGTTCTAGAGCTTCTTCTTGCTTTATTTTCTCGAGTGTACTTTCTATCTTTTGTGTCATAATTTATTTTTCGAGTTCGTCTATCTCGTACACTAATGTTTCCTCGTTTTGATCCGCCGTTATCATCATTTCTACTCGTTTAATCTCTTGGTTTTTCGGTTCGTTCGGTTTCTCCGTTGTCGTTTCTTTTAATTGTTGACGTCTCTGTTTTTCCTCCTCTGCGAATTTTTTGATGGCCTCTATTTTCTCCATCGTATTTAGTTCGATTGTTTTCTCATTGTCCGTTATCATATTTCCTCCCCCTTCGTTCTCGACACACTGCTCCGCAGTGTGAATTTCATCTGGAATTTCCATTCTCATCATATTAATTCTTCTCGGGGTTTTATTTCGATTTTCCCATCTTTGCTGGATTTCCTGGGCTTCCTCTGTTTGTAGTCTTTGCCATTCAGCTTGTTGTTGCTCCTGATATTCTCTAGTTCGCAGCTCTTGAATCTCCTCATTGCTTCTCATTACATTGATTCGTTGTTGTTGTATATTGGTGGGCATCTGTTGCATCATCTCTTTTAATTCCATGGGCATTCGTTGTAGTGTTTCTCGTAACATGTCTATTTCTTGCATCACGTTAATTTGTGGATTTCCCATAGGATTATTTGGTCTTGATTAATTTGACTCTCCTCTTATGCCGCATCGCCTTGCGATGTGTCCTTGTTGACCACAGTTGTAGCATGCTTTGCTATCGAGTTGTCTACATATTTTCTCAGTGTGCCCTCGTCTACCACATTTTTGGCAATTGTGATTCCGGAAACAATTTTCTGATCGATGTCCCATTTTTTGGCATGTGGAGCATTTTTCGTTTGCGTTTGGATTGTTCCTGAAATTATTATTATAACTTACTTGGTTATTACCTCTATCTTCCGGATTTCTCGTTGCTGGTGGCTTGAACATCTGCTGTGCTCTTGGAATGAATTGATTCATAGCTGGATTGATATTGTTGTTTTGATTGTTGGCATTGACTGTTGACGTTGTTGGTTCCGTGGCCAGGACTGCCACTTGATATCCCAGTCCCAAATGGACTTCACATCTATTTGCTATTGCTACTGCTTTATCCAATGTTTCTGGTGCCAAGCATCCAAGGTTGGCTCGTATGTCTTCCCTCTTGATTCCTCTTATGAAGACGTCTACCATTTTATCTTCGGGCAAATCTGCTTCTCCGAAGGCTTCTTTACACAATTTCTTTAGTTCACATGCGTACACTGCATTTGATTCATCTCGTCTTTGTTTTCGATGTAGGAAGTCCAATATCTTCCTATTTCCCTTTTTCTCTATTCCGAATATTTTTACTAAGAACTCTTTAACCTCTGTCCACGTTGTCAGTTTCGTTACATCTCTTGCTTCTTCTACGAATACATCTTGTGCGCTCCCTTTCAAATATAAGGGTTGTCGCTCTTTTACTTTTTGATCTGTCCAGTGGCAGATATTTTTATAAACTTCAAATTCCTTTATAAATGTATCCAATTTGTTGAGGCTGCCGTCAAACGGTTCTCCTCTAAACTTTTCTCTGAATTCTCCTACTATCGCGTTGTTATTATTCAACATTATATTTGCATCCGGAATTGAAGAATTTATCGAAGTTGCCATGTTTGGGTTGTTGTCTAGATTCTCTTCTTCGTTCACTGATTCTATTGTCGCCAACTGGTTTTCAATGTCACGTAATTCGTTCTCTTCACTGCTGTTGAATTCAAAATCGGTCAATCCACTATCTGTGCCGGTTCCTGTCGCTGCTGTAATTGATACTCTGGTATTGACACTTCTACTGTGGCGAACTTTTTTCTTTTCTTCCGCTTTTAATAAACTTTTTTCGTTATTCTCTTTGCTTTTGCTTCTCGTATGGTTGCTGATACTATCAATGTTTACGGTTATTTGTTTACTTGGCTGGTTTTATCGTTTCTCTTTTCTTGCTTTGAAATTCTGGTTGATTATTGGTTTGTAACTACTTCGACGTTTATTCCAAATTCTTTTCTGCTTGATTATCCTTTATTATCTGGTTTATTGTTTGCTCTGAAATATTATCTGCTTTGGCTTGCTTTGCAATTGGCTTGGATTGCTTTGTTTGGCTCTTGATTCCTAAAAATAAATGACACTCCAATATTCTATACTCTATACTAATTTCTCCTCCGTTTACCATACTATATACGTTATCATCCCTTGTTCGCATTTACCATGGTGGTCTTCTTTATCTGACTCACCCCCCTCATTTTAAGTCTATTTTTAATTATCTATACCTCGTAATAATTATCTATTACTCTCGTATCAATTATCTATATAGTCTTATTATTCATCTATATAGTCGTATCAATTATCTATATCATAATATCAATAATATAAAATCATCATATTCATACTTTCATTCATTCCATTAATTATTTTTCCTATGTCTCCCGAAAAAATTCATTTACTTAATCCTCAGTCGCTGGCGTTCTATGCCCTTTATAATGTCCGTTGGCTCTTCGGCCTTCGGCTTTAACTCTTTTACTGGTCATCTGTGACCTTTAACATCTATCATGTCTCATATCGTCTCTAATCATATCATATCCTATCTATGATGTCTCATCATAGTCATATCTTATTTCTATATCCTATTTCATAACTGTTTCTCATCTTTACTATTTAATCTAATCATAATCATATTCTATCAGTTTTATCCTTACTCATATTCATATTAACTTTAATCTAATTCATCTTATTCATATTATCTTTCATCATTTTATCTCATTCTAATCATCGGAATTGAGCTCATCAGTGACTTTTGGGTATGTTTGAGGCCTCACACTGACTCTCAATCCATGGCGTCTTTTGGCCGCGCATTCTTCCGGTTACGCTTTACTCACCGCCATTCGGATATTTGGTACTCGGTGTGGGATCCGGGTTATTGTACCAAACTCCTTGCTGGGCAATAAAAAAAACATTCCCTCAGTACTCGGTGTGGGATCCGGGTTGTGTACCTCGGAGAATATAAAAGTATGGAAATGCCTAGACGTTCAATCAAGTTCCAAAAGCGGTTTACTTGATTTTTCGAATAGTGAAAAGAAAAGGAAGCGATTTAATATGGGCGTGGAAAATTTTATCAATAAACTATCTAATCTCTGCCCGCCTCTCCCATCAGATTTCCCGGCTCAATTCGGCCGCCCTTATCTGACCTTAGTAGGACATTTTGAGTATGAACCATTGACCGGTTAGTTCACATCTCACCTACCGTTTGGCCCCGATACTCGGTGTGGGATCCGGGTTGTTGTATCGAACGGCTCAGCGCCATCAGTCCCTTGGCTGATAACAACCTGAACACGACAGTCCGTAGCTGTCCTCTGGTGCCTCACCACCAGCTAGGGAAAAAAAAATCATCTCTAGGTACCTTTAATCAAAACTATTAATTCTGTTCCGTGCGCACTCTTTCTCTCACCTCTCGGTCTATCTCTTCACTTCCCCCTTCAAAATTTGTGGTAATCGCATCAACAAGCTCCCCAAAAGAGGTGATCAATCTCTCGCCGGTTACTTGCTGACATACGCGACTTGGCCTACCGGTTCCTTTCTTAGTAGGGTTGATCAGGGTTTCTCTTGGGTGAGCGTACTATCATTTGATAGCTCAGGTTAACCATTTTTTCCTCGTCCTATCTCAATATAATATCAATAAAACAAAAAGAATTATACACTAGGAAACTCGGTTGTCGAAATTTTTCCGTCCAGTATTTGTGTCTCTGTGCATGTGTTTTAATTATTTCCTTAATTCGGCTTTCATGTGTTTGGTTTATTACCTTTATTTATCGTTGTCGGGTGGTTTTATTATTTACAAACACTGCATATTCATTTTATATTCGTCTTATTATCTGATAATAATTCAAGTGATGCATAATACACATTTATTTCATTTCATCATAACAATTCATGGAAAGTAAACCGTTAGTCTTTCCTTTATCTTTCGCTGGCATAACATACAGTGCGACTCTTGTGCGTATCCATGACAATAACTCAGGTGTCCGCAAGGTATCACCATTACTCGTGCTTCCTCTGTTTTGCACGCATAGCATTCCAAATAAGCCTTGGTTTGCTCTCTCATTGTTGTTGCGATCTCGCCTTCAATGTTTTTGACTTTTTCCATTAACTTGTTCCAGCTTTTTCCAAATTTGGTTATTTCCAATCTCATGGATAGAATTTCGTATATTCTTTCAGTTGTTACATCTTTGCCAATATCGCTCAATTTTATCAATATGTAATGTTCGTCGGAGTACAGGTTTGAAATCGTTGATATATCCTCTTTAGCTCTTTTAATTAATTTTTGTTTGTTAATTAGTTCCTCAAGATCATCGTTTTCGATGTTTAGGATGCCCTTTAGTTTTTCTATTATTTTTGTTGGTTCCATCTCTAAAATTAGTAAATCCCATTAAATACTAATTAACTAAATTCATTCAATTCTTAGTCTTTTAATATACTTTGGTTCATTTTATCAACTACTATTTTACTCATTATTCGTTGTACTTTATTCTATTATCGTTGACTTCCTATACTTGGTTCTGTTGACTTCTCTTGTTCCTTGTCACTCCCCTTACTTACCCCATTTCATTTTATCCCGAATTTTGCCCTTTTAATTATGTGTTGTTTGCTTATGCGTCTTGTGGGTGTCGTTGGTATCTTACAAGGGTGTTGTGTCGTCAAGTATTGATGAGTGTTGAATGCTTTTAGCGTTGATATCTATGTAACTTTCATATCCTTTTGTTTCCTTGGGGTTTTTTGCTTTGTACTTGGTGGGCTAGTCGTCTATTGTTTACTCTCTTGGTTTGTAGTCAGGTCGTTCGTTTTTCATTGATTTCTCATCCATCTTTACAATCGATCTTTACACTTTTAAGTTCCACATATTTCATCTCTCCGGGGTTCGGCAAAATGTCGTCCCGACATTTTTTTATTTAATAATTAAACATTTGCTTTTATTTCCTAGGGTTCTTTGCAAAGACAATCATTCTATGAGCCCCCAAATTTGTACCTAGTAGTCAGGTTGTTCGCTTTTCATCGCTTTTTCAATTTTCTCATCGATCTTTACAATTGATTTTGCAATCTTTAAACTCTATATTCCCTCTCTCCGGGGTTCGGCAAAAATGTCGTCTATTAAAAAGATAGTTATGCTTTATGTCCCCTCGTTTGTTTGTACACGAAAATCATTCTATCCCGGCTGAGCCCCCAAATTTGTACTTGGTGGGCTAGTCGTTTATTTCTTTGACATTTCTCCTTATCTGTAGTCAAGTTGTTCGTTTTCCATCAGTCGTTCTCTGGGTTTTTGTTTCATGTCGTTCTCATCTCTCTGGGGTTCGACAAAATGTCGTCCCGACATTTCTATTTGAAAAGATAGTTCTGTAACCTGTTCCCTCTCGTTTTTTTGTACAAGAAAATCATTCAATCCCGGCTGAGCCCCCAAATTTGTATGGTGGGTTAGAGGGTTTCGAATCTTGCTTATCCTTCTAGTTGTCCCAGTAACGTCATACAAAATGATTCTAATCGCCACTTGGCACCCGTTGCTAGGCAACGTTGGAAATGTGTTCAAGTGGTGGATTGTCCGCAAAAATTGAGTATTATCGCTAGTACTGTAGTTGCTCGGACAACCCTCGGGTTCACGAGCTGTCGATAGAAGACCTATGCTCGCTTTGCTCTAGTCTCTGAACTTGTTCCATTTTAAGAAAACTTTATTTCAAACCTATAAATTATTCTAGTTCGGATTAAGGGACGGTTTTAGTAACGTATTTTGGTTTCCATTACTCGGTTTTCTTATATTTTCATTTCAACTAATTTAATCAACCTTTACTTTGACTCTATGAAATCACTCTAACATTAACCCACTGCTATTAAATCCATGAATCCAGTTTTTACTTTACCCTTAATCAAGGATTTACTTGATCTTTATTGAGAAATTATTTGATCTTTATTCAAATTACTTTTAATTTTTAATCACTGAATGACTTGGTTTAATCGACATCGTCTTTTAGTTCAATTAACGCATTATTGTTAGTCAAGGAATTTATATTATTCAATCAACAAACTAACATAAGGAAATTTTATTTTTAATCTATAAACCACGTTAACTCTAATCGTTTTAATTAAGTTAATTTAACCAATGTACATTTACGCAAAATTCCTTTAAGTTTAATCAAAATGAAACAAATTCAGCTTAATCCAAGAGTTATTTGTCTTTAGTCAATAATCGAAAATTTTATTTAATTGAGTAAATGAATGATTTATCCAATAAATTTTAAATTCAAATTAGTATGTCAATGGTTAGTTCATTTCATATTATCGCTTCAAGTTAGCTATATCAACGATTTAATTTATTTTATTCACGTACCCTTTCCCTTTAATAGGCTTTAGGAGCATTTTATGTTTATATTATATTTACTGAGTGCCCACTGGACTACTCGGTGTGATGATTTTGAGCCGTATGTAATATAAATTTAGGTCGATTTTACAGAAATGAGAAGCGAGGAAGCAGCCAGAGACTTCTTCCTTATTCCTCTTTTCAGCTATAGGGATAATATTGACGTTACGACCGTTGCGTTGCGCACGCTGAGTCTTCACGGGTACATATCATTGGCGATTTTCCACGCACTTACATGCATCTGCACTATGTAGATTTTGCTATCTTGCGTTATGTGTTGGCTGTGGGCCGGAAAAATTTCGACAGTTTAATTCAATTTATGAAAATATATATAAAACAATTTATGCATATTAATAATATTTATTAATTATAAACGAAAATAACATAATTACCCTTCATAACCAATCCATACAATTGCATAAAATAACATATCATCAAAATAAAACATAAATACCTCTCTCCCCACGCCGACGTCCAAGCAGAGCTCTACCGAGATGCAATGGAGGTGACGTGGAAAGAGGGTTCCAACATAAATATTTCTCACCTAAAATTAAGTTGAGATAGTTCTAAAAACAAATTTGTAAAATAGATTCAAAATGGTTTTGAAAATGATTCACAAACGATTTCAAAATGGTTTAATGGTTAAGTTAAATGTGAAAATGGATCAGTATTTATACCTATTTTTCTCGCATGTTAAATTTGATGCAGTAAAACAAAATTCGACCTTGTTATTTTCTAGCAAATTCTATTCTTTAATTTTGTTATTTTTTGATTTATTTTTATAATTTTTTATTTAGGATTTTTATTGAATTATTACTAATTCAAATTTTTCAATTTAAATTTCACTTTAATGAACTTTTATTAATTTTTCCAATTTTGTCGAATTTGTTGTGTTTTCTTGTTATGTTTGTGTAGGTATCGTGCGAATCTTGGTGCGTTTTGTATTTACTTTAATTTATTTTTATGTTTGTTATTTTATTTTTTAATTCCCTTTTTTCTCATATTTTATGGGGTTTAATTGGTGTTTAATAGGTTTATTTAAATTGTATGTTATATTTGCGTGTGTGTTTCTGATCCATTAAAACATTCTCCAAGACCGTTTACGTTCTGGCCCAACAAAAATATTAAAATAATATATAACTAGTCACGCTGTGTAAGTGCAGTCTCTCCGCCTATGGCGTGTGCCCATGAGAGTTCTGTCGTGCGTAACGACGGTCTCGAACGTAAAATAATATTCGTTTATAGTGGTGGGTTACAGGGTTTCGAATCTTGCTTATCGCTCTGGTTACCCTCGTAACGCCATACAAAATGATGCTAACCGCCACTTGGCACCCGTTGCTAGGCAACGTTGGTAATGTGTTCAAGTGGTGGATTGCCCGCAAAAATTGAGTACCATGTGCTAGTACTATAGTTGCTCGGACAATCCTCGGGTTCACGAGCTGTCGATAGAAGACCTATGCTCGCTTTGCTCGGTCCCTCATAACTATTCAGGATTAGTTCTTAATTGACTGTGGAAAACTGAGACGTAATAAGGTTGCTTGTGACTGTACTGGCATGCAATTTCAAAAGAAAACGACTCAACTAAGGCTAAAACTACTCTATTTGAACCAATCACATGTGGAATATCTACTGTTTAACGTTTTGAAGTTGGGTTGCTCGACGTCGGGCACGTTCCTTGCGTCCCGGTCGACGATTGTTTGCTGGAGTGATGGAGTGTTCCGTCACTTGGGTGTTTTTCTGCGGCATCTGGGATGGGGCGAAGATGAGCGGATAAGTGACCGCTTCACCCTCCCGGCACACTGCTAGGGCGACTTCGAGTCCCCGAATTTGAGTGCGCAGGCTCTGATTGAGCTGCCGCTCCTCTGTCCAACCTTTTTGTGCCGCTGTCAGGCGGTGGTAGATTATTTTCGTCTTTGCGGGATCCGTCCATGTCGCTTTCGTATGTTGTATTTCCCGCGTTAATTGGATAATCTGGGCGAGTAATTCCGTATTTGCTTGCCTCGCGTGTTTCAGTTCCGCTTGTAGAAGTTGTAGGGACGACATTACTAGAATAGGAGAGAGCGTTTAACTTTCTTATTTCCTCAATTAAATCAAATTTTATTTAGTTAAACAAATTGTATGAAGCAAGTTTATCTATGAGATTAAATAACAAACGAAAGACATTTAATGCTTAAATCAATTTCTACAAAACTTCATCGTTACTGTAGTTCTTCTTCAGGAAATTCTCTCTTTAAACTCCTCTTCAGAGCCGCCACCGTATAGGGCCGTCGGGTATCGCGGGCCGGTCGAGGTGGGTATGCCTCCGCGATACGCCCAACGCGGATGTCCTCCTCTACGTTCGTGAGGTACATCCGGGCTTTGACCACATTGAGGTCCACCTGCTCCTGCACCCTTTCCCAGTGGGTGAGGAGGTTTCTGGCGTGCTCATATATTTCTTTGGCCGGGTATTGTTGTCCGGCGAGTCCACAGGGATCGGATTCGAGACCCAACAATCGCCAAGTGGTCGGGTATGACCACCGGGGTCGAAGTTGGTCGATAGTTGCGGCATTTTTCGGTACCTTCCTCGGGTGTGGTTCCTCTGCTACTTGAACAGTCATTCGGTCGAGAGGCATATCTAAGTTATTATCGTTATCAAATTCGATTAAATCGTCTGCTTATAATAATACTCGACTAAACGACGATTATATTCTTGCTCTTAGACTTATCAAACTCTACTAGCCTGGTTATTATTGCAACTTTTCGCGAAACGACTAGGGTTATTTATCTGTGAGTTCCTGGTGTGATGTATTCAGTTGGCTAGCTTTCTCACGGCACTCCCATATCTCCTTTTAATGATGATAATAATTAGAACACGTTAAGTGATATTCTAGTGTTATGCAAATGGGTAAGTCGAAAATCCACGCTCTATCAGGTATTAACGTTTGTTAAGTTAGGATTTGTCCAGTGGATGGAATTACTACTAATTAAGATTTATTTAGAAGTTACTAAATACCTAGTGATACTATCCGTTAAAAAAAATCGATGTCAAAACTCAAAGGATCCGCGATATTATCGGATATTGAAGTGGATTTAAGGTTTACCAAACACTTAATGCTGTTTAAGATTAGTTCCGAAATTTGTTAAATATATAAGAGTTATGTTAATGAACATAGAGTTACAATTTACTAATATGGATGTTGCTTAAATCAATTTTAAAATTCACTACTATGTGATACCAATGTTTATCGAAACAGAGTTAGAATTTACATGTTGGATTAATTTGATGATATTTAATTTAGGTACATCCTGTAGGGACGATATTAACGGAAACGTCAATCTCTCCGAATCGCACGAGTATCAAATTTATTCAATTTGGATTTCCGGCTTCCGGTTGATTCTCTCAGATAAATTATCAATCGGCTAATTCTATTATCGACTTAGTGAAATTTTCGGTTGTGAAGTGCGCGTAGACTTTCTACTAATGGAACTCCTATCAAATATCACTTCGACATTTATCATTTGATATATATTTATTCGTCGAAATTGGACTATATCGGATTTTTAAGCGCGTCGTAAGATAATTTCTCACGATTCTGTTGGTTTATTTACTAAATTTATAGTCGTTCGTTTAGTTTCTTCGGGAAAATTATTGGATTATTCTCGGGTCTAAAACGGGTGTCAGGATATTCCTCAGATGTTAAGAAAACCTTTCTAAGCTAGACGTTATCATCGAGTTAACTCTAATGCTATTTCGTTTTATAATAAATTAATCTGTTCATGTTTCTAATTCGGATCAGTTTCGATTTTATCCCTACTTTTCAACAATGATATTAATTTGGATTTTTGTAATGATAATTGCAGGTTGATAAACTGTCAATCTTTATTCAGTAACGAATTGGTATTTATTTGTTGGTTTATTTATTTCTATCCTAATCAGTTCTTTTAATCACAATTTCTCCATTTTAATCAGACTTTATTTTTTATTTTGGTTAATGAATAATATTTTATACCCAATTTTATTCTGAATTACTAAAATTTTTTTTTTTTAAGTAAGGTATTAATTTATTTTAATCCATCTAATATTAACAAATTAAATCAAAAGAAAGTTTCCGTTATTTAAGCAATGAGTTTAGACTATTAATCAACGAATTATTTTATTTTAATCGATCGTTTTCGACATTTAACCAAATGAGTACTTTATTTTTGTTTTTTTTTAATTCATAATTTTTCCTTTTATTTAATCAATGAAATTTTTGGATTATTAATCAATAATTTTAGCATTTAACCAAACGATTACTTTATTTTAAATCTTTAATTCCTAATGGTCCTCCTTTATTTAATCGATGAAATTTTGGATTATTAATCAACAGATTATTTTATTTTAATCGATAGTTTTCGACATTTAACCAAATGATTTCTTTTTAAATAATAAATCTTTAATCAATTTTGTTTCAAAATATCAATAGTTTTAGCTATATCAACGATTTAATTTGTTTTATCCCCGTGCCCTTTCCCTTTAATAAGCCTTAGGCGCATTTTATGTTCATGTTATATTTACTGAGTGCCCACTGGACTACTCGGTGTGGTGATTTTGAGCCGTGTGTATTATAAATTTAGGTCGATTTTACAGAAATGAGAAGCGAGGAAGCAGCCAGAGACTTCTTCCTTATTTCTCTTTTCAGCTATAGGAATAAATATTGACGTTACGACCGCTGCGTTGCGCACGCTGAGTCTTCACGGGTGCATATCATTGGCGATCTTCCACGCACTTACATGCATCTGCACTATGTTGATTTTACTATCTTGCGTGATGTGTCGGCTGTGGGCCGGAAAAATTTCGACATTTTAATTTATAAAAACAAATATATAAAATAATTTATGTAAATAATATTTATTAATTATAAAACAAAAATAACAGGTTACCATTCCAATTCATAAAATAGCATAAATTCATGTATCATACAATAAAACCAAAATACCTCTCTCCCCACGTCGACGTCCGAGCAGAGCTCTATAGAGATGCACAGAGCGTGACGTGGAAGGAGGGTTCCAATATCAATGATCCTCACCTAAAAATTCTGAAAGTAAAGTTTCTAAATAGAATTGAACAATTTCACAATAGATTTAAACTGGTTTTCAAAAATGGTTTTTAATCAGTCTGAAAATAGTTTAGACAATTTTCAAAAAATGGTTTCTTGGTTAAGTTAAATGTGAAAATGGATCAGTATAAATACCTAATTTTCTGGTGTGTGAAATTTGATGCAGTAAAACAAAATTCGACCTTGTTATTTTCTAGTAAATTCTATTATTTATTTTTATTATTTTTCGATTTATTTTTATAATTTTTTATTTAGAATTTTTATTGAATTATTGCTAATTCAAATTTTTTGATTTAAATTTCACTTTAATGAACTTTAATTGATTTTTTCAATTTCGTCGAATTTGTTGTGTTTTCTTGTTGTATTTGTGTAGGTATCGTGCGGATCTTGGTGCATTTTGTTAATATTTTAATTTATTTTTATGTTTATTATTTTATATTTTAATTCTTTTATTTCTCAGATTTTATATGGTTTAATTGGTGTTTCCAGGTTTATTTAAATTGCGTGTTGTATTTGCGTGTATGTTTCTGATCCATTTAAACATTCTTCAAGGCCGTTTACGTTCTGGCCCAACAATAGGGACGGTGGGAAGATCGAGAACTAGTCTTTTGGCTGGCTCTCTTTCACCCATCTCCCGAAAAATCGACCAAAAATCAAATGTACAAATCGGCTAAACTAATCACACCGAGTAGTCCAGTGGACACTCGTAAAATCCAATATGAACACAATACCCTTAGGATCAAATTTAGAGGTTCGGGAAGTGGAAACTCGATATCGATGTAACCAATAATTAACTACACGTAATAAAAAGTTAACTTAATATGATGAAAAGTAACAAAAATTAACGAAAAGTAAAGCATTATAACTGAAAGTATGTAACTGAAATGAATTGATAAGTAGCGAACAAAGTAACTAAAACTTATATAGATTACTAAACACCGATAAAGGTAGCAAAAACATGAATAAATAAGTAACGAGCGATGTAACTAAATTTTGTGTAGTAAAATCAGAATAAATAATTAAAATTTGAATAAATTACGAAACAGTAATAGAAGTGACTGAATCTGGAATAAATTGATAAACAACACGCGATATAATTAACCTTGGAATAAATTCATAATGTCAATCTAAGCAATTGAACTCGATTAGTGTCATAAATAATCTTTTGTACCATCATCAAAAATTCGAAAGAGATACGTCACATCAACCCAAAACGATAAATTATAATGTCCTCGAAGGAGTTTTACCCGACTACAATTAATCGTACTAGTGCAAAGCGTTAAAAATCACAACCCAGAACCCAATTAAATTAAATTTATGCTAAAATACCCTTAAATTAACTTGATAGTCGCAATATAATACCAGTGATAAAGTAAATCTGACAAATTCACTGAATGGAATTTGAATACGAATTACACCGTAAGAATCAGACAACAAAAATTCAATTAAATCAAAATAAGACATAACAACATAGAATATGCAGAGGATAAATCACCAGAAAGTGTCGGACAAATAAGACAAAACAGCACGAACGACCTCCCTCAGAGAAGGGGCATAGAATCAAACGCAAATAATGAGTACACCATTAAGGATTTGTTGATGAATAAGAGAAATACGGACGAAAATCACGCATGTGCATAACAAATATTGAAAACAAAATATCATAGGAATCGTCGAATCCATAGTAAATTTTGACACTTCCATAGAATCCGATGGAACATTATAGGAGATGCAGGCTTAAATTGATAGGAGTTCCAGTACTGATTGATGGGGAATGAGCCACTGACAGGGAGTAGAAACGACGAGAGATCCAAATTTGTGAGTCCACTAATACAGGGAATTGATTGCCATTCATCTGTTATGATGCTGAGAGGGAGATCGTAGATACTGCAATGAACGTGGAGAATTGTTGACATCGGAGAGGAACCACTGCTCAGTTTGTCCCAATAAATGCCGATAACTGAGAAATGACGATTTGTCAATCCCATAATTCCACCCATAACAGGTTTTATAGGAATGCCAATCCACTGGAATTAACGCCATAAAAGAAAATAATAAACCACCCATTAGTCCACTCACCTTAAAGCTGATTGCGAGAACAGCGACGCCTAATGCAGAGAAATCCAATTATTGGTTTTCTCCAGTCAACCAAAGAATTGATTAAGTGAATAAAAATAATTAGGCAATAACTGAAAACAAATTCAGCCAGTTTAATAAAATAAAACAAAAGGTTGTAATATCCCGAATTAAGATAAATAATTGCACCTGAAATAATGGGAAAATCGACCAATCAAGTGGCGGTGAACTGATAACCCTTCAGACATAAATACAGAGCTCAAATTTAATAATTAACAAATAATATCATGTCCCACCAACGCCATTATACTCCGAAGGTAGACGCGATACAAAGGAACGGATTGGAAACGGATACCAAAACCGGCTATCGCCTAATAATGCAGGCATGGGGAAGGACGCCATCGACCTACAACGAGGTACTACATCTTTTATGTAACAATAAGTTTCCTTTGCAGTTACGATTTATTTTTCACACCAAATGACCAACGACGATGACCCTTATTTTCGTGACTACGCAATATTTAACAAATAAATTCTTAAAAAAAGATTTACAATTTAATATTACTCAAATGGACTATTTAGACCGCAGAGATCCACACGGCGGATGGAAGGATGACTCACGACTAACTTTGCAGATACCGGCTCGATCTGCCGCACAATATCGACAAGCCCTATGGAATCAAGGATACACGTTGGCCACATATGAAGAATCTAGTTGGCCCAGACGACCAAACGATCATGGAAATGAAATCGAGTTACCCAGTATAGCAATCAAGCGAGAACTGGATAGAAATCCGGCACGAGAGGCTCGCCAACGAGTGGAGTTCACTTTGATGCAAATGGAGAATCTAGAAAGGAAATACCACTGGAAGGCGAACCTGGCCAGATGGCGGCTGGCACGCGTGAACAACGACATCGCGAACGGCCTGATTCCAATTAACGACGGATTCGCTCCTGACTATGGGGTTTCATTTGAGCTGGACGACCCAAGATTGGTATATATGACCGCGCCAACAAAACTGATTCTGCCGGAGCAACTAATCCAACCAGTTCTTTGAAGTCGACTTGGACCAAGGCAACAAGGAGATCACGCATACGCCCGTCGACACCCGCAATGGACATTCACCAATCGTTTTTGCCGAAACGTTCAATTCAAGGGTCGTGACGGACTTGGAAAATGATCAAATTTGCATTATATAATAAAAGTTAATGGTTAATCTTTGGTTGTTTGATTTGTTTTATTAAACGGAATAAAATCAATTGTAATAAAAAGTGTGAGACGAGTCTGAATTGATGATCTTATGCTATAAAACATAAATACGTCAGGGAAGGAAGTTATAGAAGTTCAAACCGACGATGACGAATTAATTTAAAAAAATAAGTTATCATGAGACATGTAGTAAAAGATTTGTTGGACTTAATACCACTCGCAAACTTACCTAAGTCAGTGGTGGATGAAATTAATTAATGTGTCAAACCCAATAATGCTGATGCTAATTACTCAAATATTTTCAATTCAGGAATGGAGTCGACAAAAGTCCTCAGTTGAGAGCTGAAAGATCTTCGACGAGAAATCATGAATCTACATCGACAGCTCCTACAACAAAGCCGAGAAATTCAGCAAATAAAAGCCACTTGGGCAGAACCGACAAAAGATGAAAGAGATTTATCAACGTCTCACCGCGGCCCAACAAGGGTGGAAGGACGAAAAGATGCTCAACCAAGCTCAACGGACTCAAATAAAAGGCTTGGAAGTCGCTCTGTCAGCGTGCCAAGAGGGGAGTGCGGTGACATATCCCTTGGTCTTCGCCCAGCACAGCTGGCCTATCGCGACCAAAATCCATCGAAGCAGTCCAACAAACGGTCCCATCCGCACGCCAGGCCAGGCAGGACTGAAAGATTACGAAGACGCGCCCAAGGCGAAAACAAATAAAAAATTAATTCGTGTTTTAATACCAGAACTCATTTGATGATAATATAATAAAATTTTGTTTTTGATATTTTGTTCATTGTTGATCACTAGTAAACACGAGTAAAATAATGAGGAAGCATTTAAAGGACCTAAAAGGATAAAACGGGCAGAAGCCCTCTAACGGCAGCCCGCTGAACCCGACATAGGGCCGGACCTTAGCAGTTCTGACATCGGAACTCAACTTTGGCGGTCCTGTGACCAATGGTTGCAGTTCCAACGTTGCCTAGAAACGGGTAACCATTGGCGGGCGTGAAATATTGTATGTGATGGGGTCAAGGTCACGAATACCACTAACCCCACATTATTATTGCTAGGTTTTTGGGTATCTGATTGGAAAAAAGATTTCCAGGCGCACACACCAAAATGTTATTCTCATTAGATACGCATATTAGGTTTGTGGCATATGACCTTGAACCCAAACATATGACCTTACTGGTTACCCGTTGCTAGGCAATTTTGAAGATGTAGCCAATGGCAATGAGACCACCAAAGGTGAGCTCTGCTTCCAGAACTGCTAAGGCCCGGCCTCATATCGGGTCCAGCGAGCTTACGATAGAAGGCTTATGCTCGTCTTCTACTTTTGGTCCATATCGTCTCGAATCTTTTACATTTGAATTCTCGACAATTACAAAATTTATTGTTTGTATTACAAACAAAAACAAAAATTTTATTTTTATGGTTCATCACTCTTGTAATATAGTCAGTTGACTGGGTTGTTCCGGGATTTTTGTGGCTTGTCGGCGTTGTCGTAGACGTTCTGGTCTTCCCGGACGTGCATGTTGTCGAGCGGATTTGATCATGGGGGTTACTTCTTGACGATCCCGGTAGACTAATTGTGACGGAGCGAATACCAGACGGTAAGTAACAGCGTTACCCTCTTGGATGGCAGCTAGCACAGTTTCCAGACTCCGGATCTGAGTACACACAGTCTAAACCTGCTGTCGTTCCTATTTCCAGCCTCGTTGAGTTGCATCCAATTTTTGATAGTCTCTTCATTCGCTTTGGTTCCACCCAGGTGCGTCTGAGTTTTTGTATTTCTAGGCTCACTTGGAATACATTCTCATTGAGTTCTGTACTTGCCTGTCGCAGTTTAGATAGTTCTCGCGTTAGAGATCGGATCGTATTCATGCCTGAAATATGTATGTTCAAACAGCAATTCATTAATTTCTGAAAAAATTCCGATATTTCTTTGGAGGGATTTTCAAGGTTGTTCGCAGAACTTGCATTAAATTTACTTTATTTACCCGTTTATAAAAACTGGTTCGATTCTTAGGTACGCCAATGGATGACCGTCTAAACCAGAGGTGGGGAACTCATTTATGCTGGAAGGCCACATTTAAAATATCAGTAACAAAGAAAGTCACATTAGTTTCAATACCGATAAATATAACTTTTGTAAAATTATTGCTGTTCGAATTCAATTTTTTATGTTAAATTCATTCTTTCTTTGTTTCAAATTCAATATTTTTTATACATATTTTCAACAAACACAAAAATTTACAAAACAAAAACTAATTCAATGAGAAGTAAATAATTTAACAAAGCAATAAATAACAAAAAATAAAACACTTTAAATTATTTATTCAAGTACTTAGTGAGATATTTGTATTTGTTTCTTGCTTGAAAGTAGTTCAATATTGGGGTGAAGCCTCATAGTGCGAAGTCTTAATTGTTGCCATTAAAGAAAATTTCGGCTCGCAATTGTATGTACTTCCGAAACAAGAAAGTAAACGGCGTGCATTATTTCGTAGGCATGGATATTCAACAACATTTTTCCAAATTTCAATTCGATCCTTTTTAGCGTCAAAATGGGATTTGAGAATACTGTCTTCACCTAACTCAAATAACTCCATCTGTAGTTCTTTAGGTGCCTCAGATATATCAACTAAATGTGGCTCATATACCAGCTTCATAGCAGGAATATGCTCATCAAAATCTGCAAATCTTTCATTGTATTCTTCTATTAAAGCATCTAAGACTCTTATATATTCATCAAATATTTTATTTTCAGATGTTTGCCCATTAAATATTTTTGCTAGTTCTGGAAAGTGTTCTGCAGAAATATCTGAATGAGCCAGTAATATTTTGAAAAAGGTTAATTTTTTTCGAAACGCTTGGATTTTCTGCCACATTTCATATATATGTTTCGTTTTTCCTTGAAGAAAAATATTTAAATCATTTTGTTTTGTCATGATATCAGACAAAAATGCAATATGTCTGCAAAATATTTCATCTGATAGATGACATGGTTTTCCTTGTTCTTCAAAAACATTTAAAATTTGTCTCCGTAAAGTTAGAACTTTCATCAATACCTGTCCTGTTGATAGCCAGCGAACCTTGCCGTAGTAGGGTAGATCAACACTGTACGTTTCCTCATCTAAAGTTAGCACCTTCCGAAATTCTCGATGACGCATCGCGTTTATACGAATATAATTGACAATTGCAATAGCTTTTTCCAAGACGTCTTCTAAAACGCTGGATTTTGCGCAAAGATTTTGTTGGTGCAATATGCAATGAAAAGATATTAATTTTTTCAAGTTACAGTTTTCTTTTTTAGCAATGCAACGAACCCTTCGTTTTTACCTCTCATAGAAGGTGCCCCATCTGTACAGACACTAATTAAATTATTTTAATTTAATTTTGATTGACGGCACACTTCTTTGAAGTTTTCGAAAATATCAACTCCACGTGTTCTTCCAGTTAATGTACCTAACGCAAGTAATTCTTCGTAACACTGAAAATCTTTGGTTACAACTCGAATAAAATATAAAATTTGCGCAGAATCGGTTTTATCAGTACTTTCATCTAAGGCGATTGAAAAATAAGCATCTTCGCTTTTTATGATTGCACAAAGTTGCTCCGTTACATTTTGTGCTAATTCGTGTTGCCGCTCTGTGATAGTTCTTCTTGAAAGAGGCAATTGTTTATATTTTTCAACTTTGTTGGGATCTAACGTACTAACGGCTTCAACAATGCATTCGTTAATTATTTCGACATCACTAAATGGTTTGCCTTTTTTGCCAAGTATGTGCTCAATCTTATATGTAACATCAAATGCAGAAGTAGTTTTCTTTACAAAAGAAACAAAACTCACCTGCTCTTGATGCTTCTTTTTTTCAATTTTTTTAGTGCAGCTTGACGAGTTTCACCTTCTAAGCTGAAATATTTATGTTCTTGATGAGTCAAATAGTGTGTTTTTGCATTTGACTTTTTCAAAGTAGTTAAGACTGTGTTGCACAACAAACACATCATTTTATCTTTCACCGAAATAAAAAAAAATTCAGCTCCCATTCAGAATTAAAATTTCTATTTGGTTCACTTAATTTTCTTATCTTTGACATTGCGGCTAAAATAAATTAATAATAAATTAATAATAACACCAAATGTTAGCATGAGTTCGATTTGTCCATTTCGTTCGATTCACATCTTTCTACTAGCTGGTGGACAATGACTACCATAAGAATGGTCTTCCCGGTCTCGTTGTAATCCCAATCTGCTTCGCACTGGTCCACAATATGACGCTCGTTGGCGCGGTCATCTGCTCCTAGGCCGGACCATCCAGTTCAAAAAAATCCCGTAATCTGGTGCATGTCCATCTGTACTTGGGATTTCTCCTTAAGCGATCACCATGTTAACCCGCCTCAGGTGTCGAGGAGCCATCATCATCTTCCAGTAAAATTTCCGCTCGAGAGCTTCGAATCGGCGCGCTTTGCAAGCCGAATTTCGACCTGGCTCGCGTCTTATAGCGATGCTTGGGACTTCCGATTCATCGTGACTTGAGTCGTTCCGGATCGGCCAACTACTGTCCACGAGAGTAGATAAACTGTACCTTACGTCCCTAAGGACTGTTGATACTTGACTGCCATTGTTGGAGGAACCTTTAAGGTTACTCATACTTCATTCTCCCAAATGATCTCGCTTCTGGGTTTGATACTCGCTAAATAGAGACGTTATTAGTTATAAAAATCAAAATAATTTAAGGAAGTTTATTCGAGATAGTTTACCTCAACTCAGTAGTTTATTAACAGTTTGTAGTAAGATGCAACCAAAAACCTAATACTGGTAGGTCTCCACTCCAAATTCAATAGATTCATTTTACTTTTAAATCATGTTGTTTTTCCCCGAGTTTTATCACTAACGCTACCATTTATCGGTCCCAATCACATTATTTGTATTCTGGCAATTTAAAATTTTTCTAAATAACTCCTCCGCTCTCTCGATACCCTCTTCAACGTCGGGTGGCGATTTTATTCACTTATCAGTTCATTTTTTATCATGGTTATTTACCTTCTATACACTCGTCCGAAAGGTACGAGTTCGACCCGGTGGCCGATGCGAAGTCCTTCCTTCCCATACCATACTTCGATCGTTCCAGATTCTCTTCCAAAATTTCCGATACTGCAGTGGAATGTGTCAATGTAGTTTTACTTGTGGATCTCATTTTTTCTAATTTATGAATGGTAATACTACGTGCACCGTGAGTATATATATTTTCAACTCCGGTGATTCACAGTCAGACTTCTTTATTTCATTCGTGTATTTAATCAAACGTGTCAGGTAAATAAATATTAGAATTATTCTTTTAATTATATTGATTTAATCTACAGCTGGTGTTATTTACTCAAGAAAATCTAAGGTGGAATTTTCTTATTACACTCTCAATTGTGTACATCGATTATTGATTAGTTTTCTGAGTATTGTGGATTTAATTTTCAATTTTAGTCAACAACAGGAATTGGAAAGCTCATTTATTCGGGTAAGCGTGGTGTAATTTAATACGTACTCTATAACTTCCTATTTTTCTGTTAGCATTTATTCCGGTCGGTTATACGCATTATTCGTATGGATCATAGAGACGTGCTCTCAATGGGTTGAAAATTAAATGGACATTTTAATTAGCAACAATGGGTAGTGTGTCTAGGTCACATATTTGAGGTATAATCATTTCATTTCTAGGTTCAGTTACAGCATCAAACTCACTAAGCTTTGGTTTTGGCAGAGTTGGAGATGACCTGGCATGAAGATTAAAGGAGGGACAGTACAAATGTCTGTCATGGATTAATGTTTGTGCTACGGTAGTGATACACCTTTACGTACTTACCTACTCTGTGCTTTTATTATTAACTTATGTAATTCCATTACAGAGTCGAGCTGGATTTCGTCAACGAATTACAATTGGAACAGACGTGGATCCACAGTACAGGGAATTCATATTCTAATTAATGAAATTTAAATTTTGTTTATTCACAATGTATCTGAGTTGTTACCGTTTCTATTTGTAAATTTACTTTCAACCAGAATATTAGTGTCGTGAAATTTAAACCTATCTAGCCGTAATGGTATTATTTTATTTGGATGGTCACTGCCTCGAATTCTTAAAATCCGCAACTATATGAAGGTAGTGATCCTCGCACTAGATGTTACGTCCAATTTCGATCCTAAATCCTCTTCCAATTATCAATTTATTTAATACGGTTATTCGTACTTTTTATAAGGCCTACCTCGTTTCCTCCTAGACTACTGACTTGTTAAATTCGTAGCAGCTCTACTTAATGATTGATTAGTCTGGTTTAACCGTATACAGCTATCGTCCTACCTATTTAAATATTAGATCTGTCGATTCGATAAATTTGAGATATTATTTTTATCTTAGATGAAGAACTTGTTTAGATTCAAATAGTCGTGCCTGTGATGGTTTCGGCATAACCCCCATTCATCCCATTTCCAATTTTACCTTAAGGAACATTGTGTTAATATTAATAGTTTATGAGTGCCCACTGGACTACTCAGTGTTTGTGATTTTAGCCGATGTGTGAAAAGGTTTATGTAGATTTTTCAGGAGATGGGTGAAAGGGGATCAGCCAAAAAGCTGGTCCTCGATCTTCCCACTGGCCTTACAGAACTTTCATCAACTGACGCTTGGGCCCGTCGTTACCCGCGACTGGACCTTCACGGGCACAAGTCATAGGCGGATGAACCGCACTCATATAACCTGATTATATGTCAGATTTTAATAACTTGTGGTAGGTTTAGCTGTCGGTCAGAAAAATTTCGACAGAGACAAAACCTTGTTCGTTTGAAGCATATAATTGAAGATCATAACATAACCATACATTTGACATATACATGCATCACACTTCCAGAAGACACGCTTAAACATTGACTTTCTTGAAGTTTTCTTGAGAGCGTGTCGTAATAAGTTGATTCCCCAAAAATACTCGAGCGTTTCTCTTCCAGTAAATATTTCACAATGTAAAGAGTATTTTCCTAGATAAAAACAAGTAATAGCTTTTCACTAGAAGGGTTTTCTGAATTTGTTGTATTTGCTTACACTCGGGGTTGGCTCTATTGACTTTTTGAATTTGTTTGGTAATTGCTTCGAGGGTTTTCATTATGCTCTGATTCTAATAGTCCGCCTTTGAAATCTCATCTTTTTTGCCCGTGACGGTTTGTATCATTTGCTCGATCTTTTTATTCTGTTTTTCGATGATTTGCTGTAATCTGTTGTTCATATTTTTGTTTTCTTTCATGGGAAATTAATTGCATTGGAAGGTTAGATTTTGGGATTCCTCGCCTTTTGGGTTTTTACAAATCTCTCCATAGCTTGCACAGGTGGTATCTTCTCTTCGGAACTGGTGGGTTTTGCCGCACATTTCCAGCAGGATTTCAGTGATATATAACTTTATTATTACCATCATCATTATATACAGCTTCTTTAGATTATCCTCGATACTCATTTATATTATACATTAGTTAGTCATTGTTGATTATTTACAGTCATTCATCTATGTACAGTGAATTTTATCCCTCCTTTAAGGGTTCTCACTATCTTCCCTCATCCCGGGGTGATGTGTTAACCTCGCATTCCTCTTTTGTCTTTCCTTCTACAAATTTCATTATCAGTACTTGTATCTTTATCAATCTTTCTCTCAGTTTCGGAAGATCTTACAGTTGTTCCTCGTTTTCTTTGGGTATTCTTTGTTGGTTATTTAATTAGGTTCGTTGATTTCTTTCGGTTGTCCGCGTTCGTTTGAGTTTACACTTGTAATCTGCTTTCATCGTTTTTTGTTACTCGGTTTTCCGTTCTTGCTCCTCTAGTTCTTTCTTTAATTCTTCAATTTCCTCTTGGATTTTTTGATGGTTTTGTTTTATTTCTCGAACTTCTTTACAGGCTTCCTTTAACTGGATCAGGTATCGTTGTTCGCTTTTTCTACTCTCTCTCAATTTCACCGCTTCTGTTTTCCAGTAATTCTTAAGAACTACTCGGGTTTTCACTTTTGTTAATTCTTGCCTAAAGTGTTCGTTCTCCATTCTTCTTTCTCTTGTATTTCCAATTTCTGCTGATAGTTCCCGTTTCACTGTATTCACTAGCTGTATCGTTTGAATTAGTTGCTGTTATAATCGTGCGATTTCTATTTCTTGTTCGTCTACTGTTTCTCGCCACTCCTTTTTCTCCGTTTTCTATTTCTGACTGTAATATTCCAGTGGCTCTTGTTCAATAGGCTGTGCTAGTTGTATGGGATATGGTTGATACCTGCTGAGCTCGCTTGTACTACACTCCTGATTCATTAGATTTTCTTTTTCATATGTGTTCATTCTAAATGTACATCAGTTTATTTCCTTATACAATTTTTTGGATTTTTATTATTTTTTATTTTTCTATCTTTTTACACTTTTTACAATTTTCCCTTTTTTCTCTATATGTACGTCTCTTCTGCTTCACCAAATTCTTCATCTGGTTCGGTTCGGATTTGGGTTGCATTTCCATTGAATATAGTGGCATTAATAGTATCGGTGGTCGGTTTTGTAAGTTACTTATTTCCTCTCTTAATGCGCCCGTGATTTGTACCTCCTCGTCTAGTAAGTAGGTAAGATAACCTACGTTTTATGTTAGTTCTTCCACTTGTGTTTCTAGATGATGAGTTTTTTCCAGTGCCTTTAACTTCTCGATTTCTTTCTTCAGGTTCGATTCGTTTTCCTCGTAGTTTTGTTTCATTGCTTCTATTTCAGCTTCTACTCGACCTCTCAGTTGTTCGTTTATTTCGAGTTGATGTCGTAACTGTATTTCATTGTGTAAGGTTATTCCTCGTTGTCGTTTTCGTCTTGTTGAACTGCTGGTAATCTATCGTATAAACGTTGATCGTGTCATTTCTCATCGTTTCATAGTTTGTTTTGCGTGTCTATGATTGTTTTCTCTGATCTCTTGATCCATTTTCTAAAACTGGTTTCATTCTTTCTAAGTCTTTGTAAGAAACTATGTATGATTTTCTCTCGGAACTCTAAATTTGGATCTTATTATTGCATTCGTCGATTATCTGCCTTTGTTCATACACCTGTTCCAATAGTTCCCAGTCTTCGCTATTTAGTAGTTTCTTGGGTAGTAATCTCAGTTCCTTTTTGATTTCTTTCCACTGTCTCTTCCACTTTTTTGCTTCCCATTTGATCCATCCTTCTTTCGTTTCTGCGTTTATTCGTCGTTCTCTCAGTTGTTCGATTGTCCTTTCTTGTTCTATTTGCATTCCTTTATTTTAGTCTGTATAAATACAATTTTGTGGTCTCACTTCTCAATTTGACATCATTGTAATGATTTTTCGATTTTTAATGTTCTGTCCTTTTCTCTCCATTTCTTTGATTGTTCAGTTAGTTCTATTATCATCCTTTCCTGTCTGTCGTCTTTGGGTTCTCTGATCTTTCTTGATGGTTTTGGTCCTTGATATCTTAGTCGGTTGACCTCCTTCTTGTCCTCTTCCCAATTCCGTTTGTAGGTTCTTGTTCGGTCTTCCTCTTCGGCTATTTGTTGTGCGTAATGTCTTGCGTGTGCTTCCCATCTACTTCTTGCTCATATTTTTTCCTCTTCGCATTTTGATTTCTAGTGTAAAGCTTGATGTTATGCCCAATCTTTCGCTCGTTTCACGCTTGTTATCCTTACTATTTCCTCAGTGTATTTAATTTGTGTCTGTTCCAATTCATCTTTTGTCTGGCAGAACGCTGTAAGAATGTTTTCTCTTCCTTTATGTACTTTCATTTCTGTATCCTTTATTATTTCTTGTAATTCTTCTATATTGTTTTGTTGATCCTGTTTGGTTTGTTCTAAGGCCTGTATTTCTTTTCTTTGGTTCATAATTCTCGTGTGGGTTTGAAGGAACCCTTTCATTAATTCCTTCTCGTTTTCTCTGTAAAACATTTCCTTTCCATAGAGGTAGATTATTCGTTGTTCTAATTGCGCTTCCCACTTCTCTCTCATCATTTTTGTTTTTATCGATTCTTTAATTAGTTCTTCTTAGACATCTAACAACATCTGTTTTAATCGTATTGTCTTTTGTCTCCATTGTTCTGCTTCCTCTCTTGCTTCGTTTAGCCGTTCTTGTTGACTATCTAATGTCACTTTAGAGTTCTTGTTTTCTGTTCCGATTCCTTCGGTTGATTGGGTTTGAGTTTCGATCTGGTTCATTTAGATTCTAAATATTTTGCGTTATAACTATTCACACATCTTTCTTGTTTACATTTTTGTTTTTGAATTTTGGTGTAATACATTTATCTAGTTACATGTTACTTCCTTATTTACATTTTCTACTACTTTTCCTCTTATTTACATACTTTGTACATTGACTTAGTTCTCCTTACTGCTCAGAAAAACAGAATCCTTTTATCCGTCTGCCGATTTGATCTCTACATACCGGGCATGCGTTTACTTTCAACCCACATGCTTCGCATGTAACTATGTATCCGCATGGTGTATATGTTACTTCCACGTGTTTTTTGGTATGGCTTCCTTTATTATGGATTTCTCGGGTTCGTCCCTTGACTTTTCTTTATATCGTTTAATCGCTCGTATTATCGCTTGTGTCGAGTTATACCACTTCAGATTCTTGGTTAATCTTTCAATGATTATTTTCCTCGTCGTTTTGGTATTTACTCCTGATAATAACACCACGGTTCTTGTTTTTGGCTAATCCAAGATATCTTCTGTATCTTCTTTCTCTTCTTTGTACATGCAGTGTTTTTATATTTCAATTTCTTAAGATTTTGGTCTGGTATCGATTGTTGATTCTTGCATCCATCACATATTATTCCTTGTCTTGTTTGGCAATATCATTGACTTGAATTCCGTCGCTCTCGGGTTCTTTCCAAAGTTTTTAATCCTTTCATCGAACGTTCTTTCTATGGTTTCTCCTTTCCATGTTAATTCGGTTGGGTCTTCGAAATTTCTTGTTATCATTATCTCTTGTTCCCCTTCACTTTCATCTGCATCTAATTCCGATTCTTGTAGTCCTTCGACCTTCACTTTTCCTTGGGATTTTATGTCGATACTTAATATGAATGGGCACGTCGGAAACCTCTTTCGGTGTTCTTGTTTCGCTGTCTCCCCTCGCTTTCATTGTCCGAGTTTCCCTTTACAATAAATACATGTGACTTCATGTGGTATTTCCGGTGTGCCTGTTGAAATAGAATCCCTGCTTTGCTAACTCCTCTCTCTGCTTATCCTTAAATATTTTACAATCTTTGGACGTTAAGTGTCTTTGCTCCTCTTTTCGCAATTTCTCGTCTTTGACTCTCGCCTGCGTGTATAACATTTTCGTGGTTCTTTGTGGTACTCCAGTTGAGTTACGGTTCGTATAATATTAAATTGCTGCTGTCAGTGTATTTATCCTTTCTTCCTCTTCCGGCTTCCTCCAAAGTTTTAATCAAAATTATCCTGGTCCATTTCTTATTGTCACTGTCTTGTGTTCGCTGTTTTCGTAATTCTTCTCTGTCATCTAATAATAAATATCGTCATCTTTTGTGGTTTTTAGCTTTTCTGATTTTTATGTTGTTTTGTATTTTGTAATATTTTAATTTTTATTGTTTTTATTTACATTTCCTATTTACACTTTCTCTTTCCTTCTTTACAGCGTTTTAACCGATCTATCTACTTCCATCTTAATGTATAAATTATCGTACTATTATCAATTATGGTGGGTTACCGGGTGTTGACGTTTGTTTGAATTAGGTTGTGGTTACCCTGGTAACGCCATATAAATAATTTCTTTGCTGACACTTGGCACCCGTTGCTATGCAACGTTGGAACTGTATTCGAGTGGGTAGACCGTCCGCGAAAAGTGAGCGCTATTGCTAAGGCTGTAATTGCCCGGACGATCTCTGGGTTCAACGAGCTGTCGATAGAAGACTTGTGCTCGCTTTTGATTTTTGGTCCCCTTCAATTGTTAATACCATCGTTCATACTCATAATTCTCGCGCAAGCGTCTCTCAGGCGGTGCCATGTCCTCATACTACTTCTGTGAGTTGACACTTATCAAATCCTTGAAAATATCGTTTAAACAACAGGAGATATATATTTTATAACACAAACACGGTGTATAAGTCAATCATGCATTACTCAACAACCGAGCGGCTCGACGTTTAGCCCTCTCCTTTCGTCCTGGACGATAGCTATTCGTTGTTGGGGTCGTTTTTGGAGTGGTTGCCGCCTCTCGGTAGGCTAATTGGGCAGGAGCAAAGACGAGGGGGTAAGTTACTGCAGCTCCCTCCTGGCAGGCTGATAGTGCCACTTCTAACCGCTTCATCTGAGTCCTCAGGCTTTGGTTAAGTTGCTTTTCATCCGTCCATCCCTTTTGGGCAGCGGTGAGCCTCTGGTAAAGTAATTTTACTTTTCTGGGCTCCATCCAGACGGCCTTTGTCTGTTGCATTTCCGTTGTCAGCTGAATAATCTGATCGTGAAGATTTTTGTTAATTTTCCGTGCGCGTTCTAGTTCCGTCTGTAATATTTGCAGGGGTTCCATCTCGGTAATACCGGAAAATTGATTTCTTCACTAACAGTTTTAAATCATTAGGTTTCATTAAACAAACAATAACGTTATATAATAATAAAACACAAAAGAAGAACGATCATGGGTAACAGTAAATCGTTTATTAAACATGAATTTATAGTGCAATTATCAAAGTTAGTCTATTGGGATCCTCCTGAGGTCCATGGAGCATCCAAGTGTTCCCGAAAAACAAATACCGGCCGTTTCGTGTTCCTGGTCGGTTTGGAGCTGGGTGGCGGCAAACAATCGTAAAAGTCTGCAATCCTACCGGCCGCAATGTCGTCTTCTACGTTCGCCAGGTACTGTTTGGCTCTGACCACGTGAAGGTCCACCTGCCTCTGGTGGTCCTCGAGGCGTGTGAGGAGATATCGGCATAATCCCGGATTTCTTGGGCCGGGCGCCGGCCATAGGCTCGTCCGTCCATGGGGAATGAGGGGGCATCATTCTCCACTGATTGTGAGGCGGTCCAGCGGGTCTCGCTTGGTGGGGGCATCTCGGGGTACTTGATCCGCCATACTCGTCGCCAGTCCTGTCGCCACTGATCGGCAACTTGCGTGGGAACGTAGACAAAGGGTCCTGATCTTTCTGAACAAGGATTAATTAAAGTAATTAACTTATAACACCCTATTTGTATTATAGTTCATCTCCGGACAAATTTAAATGCTAATTTAAGTACCTAACGGAATTGAAGATGTAAATATGAAGTAATCAGATTGAAACCAACTGTAACTGAATGATTAGTTGTTTAGGGCTGTTTAATACATTTTTATTTTTCCAATTGATCATTATAATACCTGTCGCATTAGATCCTGTAATTTATTGTTTAATCAAATCGTAAGCGATAATCCTTAGCTACTAAAGTTTGATAGAATTCAAGCCCTTCATTAATCCTATTACTAGTTACTTCCTATTGCACTTACCATAAATTTAACACTTTGCTTCCAACATTTGTTAAATATCGATCGTAAAAACATGATAACTTTAACTTATTAAATATGGTTGCCTAAGGACCATCGATGGCAAAATTATAAATTAAATATAAAACCGCAACTTCATAAAATAGTATAAATAAATTATTATATTAAGTTTTGTAGGTATAAAAATGTAAATAAACCTATTGACTGTACATACCGATACCATGCAATCTATATAACATCGTCATACCTCTATGAGGCCTAAACGCAAGGGTATTCGAGCTAATTTATACCTAAATTTAATTGAATGTATCTGTGCACGACCACTATAAAAGGAAAACAAACGAAAGTCAAATCCTTATATAAATTCAGAGTTGTTAATTTGTTAACCATTTCGTCTTCATAGGCCAATTGACTGTCTTTTATTCTCCCAAACAAATTTCCATTTACGAAGCCATTGTCGTCAAAAATTTACCTAATCTTATCAACTATTGGGTAGAGGCCCAAATCTAATTTAACTTCCGCCATAATGATTTATTTCTAAATTTTTAATTAGTAATACTTTCAAACTTCCCCCTCTGTTTATTAATAATTTCATAAATAACGACAAAAAAAAAAATTTCTTAACACTCAAGGGATGAATGTGAACCAAGAAGTAATTGGATTCTCTTTTAGATATTTTCCTGATTGAGAAGTATTCTCCTTTCATGGTTGAAAAATTTGACGGGAGATGAATGACAATGAATGATGAGTTACGTAGGCAAAAATCAACCCATGATGCTCTTAATTGAAACACAGGGTATCAGTAATTGTTGAGACATCCATGAATAAATATTATTAATTTAAGTAAAATTGCTTTTCCTATAGATACGCCTATTCCAGGAATAAAATTTAAAGTTGTAACTGACCCTAAACTTGAGGGTAATATCTAATGGCACACTGATCTGGTTGTTGTTTGCCCAGGTCTTGGTAGGATATTCCAGAAGCTCACTTATTCAACGGAGGACTTCATCTACCCCAGCATATTTAGTATCCTATTCATGAAGCGAAATCGAAGTCAGAAATCATTTATCGCCCTATAGTCGATACGTACGTTTATCCAACAAAACTAAGATTTACCTATTTAATGATATTTAATGACAATGCTTACTAAATGAATTTTTGTTTTAAAGGGGCAATCGAAAAAAAAATAAAGCTGCTGGATACCCGAATTTTAACATTAACATTTTGTCGGTAGAAAAATAAGTGGTAAAAAAACAAATCAAATAAATTCATAGGAGACAAAATTTACTTAAATTGCGAGCCTCTAAGTTCATATCCCTGACCTCATCGGGCAACTTGTCCGTCGTCTTCTCACCGATGTATGATGATTGGTAATGCATTCTTGATTTCTTCCAAAAATTCTATGGTTATCGATCTGTCGATCTCCCCTATATAGTTCGGGTGAGGAAAAGCATGTGTGTGCATCTACCGTGTTGCCAGAGAGAATTGGCTAATACTGTGAGTGTGTTGTGCAGGTCACGTCTATTAGATATATCATTGATGGTATGTGACATATTTACCATTGATCTTATTTGTTGCTGTCGGGGTCGTCATCGATCGGATTAGGGATAACCCTCAAATTGACTATACATATCTTGACTTCTACCAGACTTATGTCATTTACATTCACATCAGTAAAACGCAATAAATTCATGGCAGGTATTAATGTGATTTTACTTTATTAATTTGTTAATTTTGTTTCGTTTAGTCTTTTAGAGCATTATCTTTGGGCGATGGGGTAGGCCATTCGACAACAATATTCTCAATTGTGGTTGCGATTTATTTTATTTAGTTCATAATGTTGGGCCAGAACGTAAACGGCCTTGAAGAATGTATAAATGGATCAGAAATACACAGGCAAACATAACATGCAAATTTAAATAAACCCTAAAAACACCAATTAAACCCTATAAAATATGAGAAAATAAGAGAATTAAATATAAATTAATAAACATAAAAATAAATTAAAATAATAACAAAATGCACCAAGATTCGCACGATACCTACACAAATACAACAAGAAAACACAACAAATTCGACGAAATTGAAAAAAATTAATAAAAGTTCATTAAAATGCAATTTAAATCGAAAAATTTGAATTAGTAATAATTCAATAAAAATTCTAAATAAAAAAATTATAAAAATAAATCAAGAAATAATAAAACTAAATAATAGAATTTGCTAGAAAATAACAAGGTCGAATTTTGTTTTACTACATCAAATTTCACACACCATAAAATTAGGTATATATACTGATCCATTTTCACATTAAATTTAACCGTTTTTCGAACCAAAAACCATTTTTGAAAAACCAAAATCGTTTTGTTTAAAACTATTTTCGAGAACAAACATTATTTTGAATTTTTCAGGAACTCAATTATTATTTAGGTGAGAAATATTTATGGTGGAACCCTCTTTCCACGTCACGTTCATTGCATCTCAGTAGAGCTCTGCTCGGCGTCGACGTGGGGAGAGCGGTATTTTTGGTTTTATTTTATGGTATATGAATTATGATTTTATGGAATGGCGAGGAATGGTAACCTGTTATTTTTGTTTTATAATTAATAAACATTATTAGGCATAAATTGTTTTATATATATGTTTTTTTTTAATAAATCTGTCGAAATTTTTCCGGCCCACAGCCGAAACATAATGCAAGTAAATAAAATCTACACACAACTCAGATTCGTGTAAGCGCGTGGAATATCGCCAATGATCTGTGCCCGTGAAGACCCGGCGTGCGGAACGCAGGGTTGGAACGTCAATATTATCCCTATAGATGAAAGGAGGAATAAGGAAGAAGTCATTTGGCTGCTTCCTCGTTCCTCGTTTCTGTAAAATCGACTTAAACTCATGCTACACACGGCTCAAAATCATCACACCGAGTAGTCCAGTGGGCACTCAGTAAATATAATGTAAACACAATATGCGTTTAAGGCTTATTAAATGGGAATGGAACTGGGATTAAATTAAATGGAAATCGTTGTTATAACAAATTAGAATTACTATTTCAAATTAAATTAAATTTACGAGTCAAATAAATTGATAGAAATCATTTAATAAATAATTCCTTGATTTTAATTTAATTATTGCTTAAAGTAAAGAAATTCAACTCATTAAAGTATTCATCTGATAAATAATTCATTGATTTTAATTTAATGATTGTTTAAAGTAAAGAAAATTAACTCATTAAAGTATTCATTTGATAAATAATTCATTGATTTTAATTTAATGATTGTTTAAAGTAAAGAAAATTAACTCATTAAAGTATTCATTTGATAAATAATTCATTGATTTTAATTTAATTATTGCTTGAAGTAAAGAAAATTAACTCATTAGAGTATTCATTTGATAAATAATTCGTTGAATTTTAATTTAATTATTGCTTAAAGTAAAGAAATTTAACTCGTTAAATTATTATACCGTAAAGATAAGTATTTGAATAAAATAAGCAGTTTATAAATTATGAATTACCAGTAAAATAATTATCGAGTAACCATGATTATCTTATTTATTAAACTCTATTAAATAAAATAGCTACTAAATCAAATCGATACAATTTCTTGATCAACAAACAAAGTCCTCCTTGATGTAACTTCAGAAATTAAAACCAATCAATGTGAATTTGCGATTATCGTAAGCTCGTGGAGTGAAATACAGAGAGTTACGAGTGGAATCAAGTAATTCCTCGATGAACATCCGATTCTCTTGAATAATAGAAAATCATATTTCAAAAAATCCAACAAATCCACGAAGTGAAAGAAGGACTTTGACTTGTTGATCAGGGAATAAAGTCATGGTTCGCATAAAACAGATGACCAAATTAATTGAAAAGTTATATCATTCGTTTAGATAAATAAGTCATTGACTAAAATTACCACAGTTAACCACTTTGAAATAAAATAATCGAAGGAATTTATTGATTAACCAAAATGATAAAATTAAAATTAGCAAACGAAAGACCATTACGTAATGATCACCTTTCCCCACGTAAAACATTAAAATTCATCGTCGAAGAGTTGAACGAATCGATGGTAAGAATTGCATAGAATTCAGCATTAACAGAGTTGCGTTGAAAAAATCATCCCAGAAAATTTGCGACAATAAAACCGAACCCTAAAATGTAAAGATTAATAGCTAGCCGTGCAAAAATTAAACAACTCTAAATATCAATATGACGTGAATGTTAACTCCACCAAACATCAAACAGTGAGAAATATCGACCACTGATTTTTTTTCGACCATTGTGACAAAATGACCTGATTTCCCCGAGAACGATGAGAGAGTTCCCAGAATATAGTTCCCATGACACAAAAATTCCACTTAGAAACCACGATATAACTAGTGTTCCTTAAAAGTTCGATAATATTCAAATATAATAAAGTACCTCACTCACTTGAAAATTCCTGACCATGCGAATATGAAAATTCATATAATGAATTTCACTAGATTTGAACCGACCGGATAAACAAATCTATTCACCTAAAATAAACATGATGGATTATAAACGGTATGGCAAATAAACATCCCATCGACACATCCGGCAATTCGCCATAATAATTGAATCATAATTGACGTTCAGTTCCGGTCGCCTAACTTCAATTCATCGATTTTACACTATATGTATCGTCGATAATCGATTCACTTCATTTTTCCTAATTTCTTGCAATCCACAAATCATGAATTCCACACATATTTTCGACGCGGAGCTAGAGTCCGAACATCCAAACATCACGGAAAATCTTTTAGGTAAATTTCAATTAATTATTATTATCATGACTTTACGTATGTATTCGAGCTATAGGAACAATAACCAGACCTGACAACACATATTCTCACCCAGACGAACATAAATCCCACCGCTCTCTCATTAAACACAACAAGTTGAACCCTTTACCTTAGATGATCACTATAAGCCTACCTAGCCACGACTAATTGAGTCGAAAATTATTACATAAATCTGTCAAATTTCTGCCAAAAACTATGATCATCAAAGAGGACCTATGAAACTCAGTTCTGGCCGAAACATAATAACTAGCTAGAAACTATCCATTTTATTTTTCTTTAAATATATTTTAGGTTGACGCCATAGAATTATTTATTCGTTTTTATTATGCTTAGCAAATTAACTGGTACATATTATGATTCCAATATTATTGAAGAACCGGCATATACAAAGTAAACCCTATCATAAACGAAATGCGACATTATTTTGCAGAGTACCAAGGATATTTTTTTTGCTTAACGCATTCTTACGACACGAGAATAGCTGCATTACCAAATACCGTGCTCACAATATGGGTCCAACCTCCCGTGAATTGTAATGTATTTAAATCAAGCTAGCGAGTTTTTCTTGTACATGACGAGAGCGATTTCATTTTTTTTGGCGAACTATTAAACCCCCGTCCCCACCAAAATAGAAGGAGAAAGATTGAGTAAAAATATATTTTCAATTCAGGACACACTGGAACCATGGTTGATATGCCCGCTCACACTGTCGAACAATGGAGGCAGGCCTGGAGTCGGACATACCAGGAGCGATATCCTGATGTGCCTGCGGATAACCAAACTGAGGAAATATCGCCGGAGGAGTTCATGAAGCGATTTCGGAAGGCGGCGGACGAACCCAATCCGTCAAGAGATATTTTAATGCAGGCCCAAGAGCTTCTGGAAGGCCTTCTACAGCATCAGCGACAAGTCGAGGCTGATGTAGCATGGGCCACAACCTACCTGGCCAATGTCAAAGATGACCTGGCGGCAGGACGACTGGCTGACAATACCCAACTTCTCCAAGACCGATCCGAAATCTCAAGCGACCGGTATTCGTGATCCCGGGATATTCTCCTGAAGAGGGAATCAAACGATTCTTCGCCGAGGAACAAACATTATCGATTGGAACATTTTATCATTAGTATAGTAACATTATGATCGATTTTTTAAACAAAATTTCTTCTGTCTCGTTTTCTTTATTATTATAATTCTCATTTTCTAAATATGTTTAAGTAAAACTGCTCATATTTGTATCAGTCGTCATCAAATTCACCCTTACTATTTTAGAAATGGATCCCGTAAAGTTTTACAAAATGAGTTAATCCGAGCACGACAAACAAACAAGGATCTTCACGATCAACTCGTACATATGGCCCGGGAAATGCAACAACTCAAGGCGACGTGGGTAAACCCCACGAGAGTCAAGCCATTATACCAAAAATTAGCTGCGGCCCAGAAGGGGTGGGCCGAAGAGAGACAAATAGTGAAAAGCCTGAAGACTCAAATCAGGGGGCTAGAGGTAGCGTTGTCCGCCTGTCAAGAGGGAGCAGCGGTAACCTACCCTCTAGTATTCGCCCCAGCTCAATTAGCATATCGTGAAGCGAACCCGACCCCATCCACAACGTCAATCACTGTCGAGACCCCTACTCCAATAACTCCCTCAACATCTAGTCGACGACCTGGTCGCAAGGAGCGAGCTAAGCGCCGAGCCGCTCGATTTTCTAATCAATGTGTTTCATAGATAAATAAACCATTGTCTAGTTATATTGTAGTTCCGTACTTCTCCCATTACATTTATGTCCTCGTAAGGTTTTAAAATAACATTGTGAAGGATTAAATAAAACCACCACTTATTCTTGTCTTCTCAAACTAACGCCAATAAAACAGCTGGATAGACGATAGAAATTTCAACGCAAGGGGACCCAATAATGAAAAGCGAGCACAGGTCTTCTATCGACAGCTCGTGAACCCGAGGATTGTCCGAGCAACTATAGTATTAGCTAATGATACTCAATTTTTGCGGGCAGTCCACCACTTGAACACATTACCAACGTTGCCTAGCAACGGGTGCCAAGTGGCAGTTAGCATCTTTTTGTATGGCGTTACGGGGCAACCACGGAATAATTTAAAACAAATAACGAAACCCTGTAACCCACCAATAACAAGTAATAGCTGCTATATATTTTAAGTTATTGACCTTTAGCCCTTTTAGAGAATTATTCTATGATTTTTTATGCCTAGATGGAATTCCCTTTGTCGCAATTTCCATGGTGGATTTAATCCCTTCATTTAATAAAATTATTCCTAAAAATTTTTTATTTATTATTTGAGTTATATTATAGAGAATTTTTCATTATTATAGCTGCTCGGAATTTGTTTATCGCCTAATCTCGTACTTGTAAATAGAAGTTTTATTCGGAATTGTTAATTTCTAGGTTACAAAAGCTAAAGTAGAATTTTAATTCTTGATCGCACAAGTGATAAGTACTATTTAAATTCATAAATTCTTTATTCATGCTTTTTCAGCGATGTCCCATTCAGATCGCATTACTAGTAATCATGGTTTGGAAATTAAATTCTTAGCGTTTTTGTTCTTAGTTGTTCGGGGTATTCGAGTTGATCGGATTGATGACAGGTATTATTTAGGAATTAAATTTTTCGATTTTGTATTCTTAGTATTTTCAGGGATTTTTCTGGCTTCGGAGCCTTAGAAGTTAAACCTAACCTGGGGGAATTCGGAAATATCCGCCGCCATTCATCCTTGTATTCCATGGATTTGATGGAGTCTTGGTATCACCTGATAAGGATGTTCTTTATTATGTAGTTGTGTGTGTTTTTATATATTTTTAACCTACTGTACTTTTATTATTTAAAATATTGTTTAATTCAATTTTCCTTGTATCGAAAACTTATCATGGCAATTGTTATATCTAGATGTGATAGTGACTAAGTCCTTTCCGCTTTTCTCTCTTTATTTATTTGGTTCCAATTAAAATGCAAATGGTTTCCGTGTTTAATTTAAGGAAAATTTTTATTGGCCTCGGAACAGGTTGTCCGAGGCTCACACTCATGATTTTATTTTATTATTTGCCTTAGAAAGTATCTGATTCTCAATTGGGATCTTATACTTACCCCACTAGCTGTAATTTTTCACACAAGTAAGCGTTGATTCTCTACCTTATGTTGGGTTTATATTGAACTAGTTATTAAGCTTTAGGGTGGAATAATGTCTTAAAATCTATAACTACCTTCTATCCGAATTTGATCAAATTATACCTATTAGGTTAGTAATTAACATGTTGTATTTCGCCGAAATTAATCATTTAAGAAAATGATTTTTTGCATCTCATTTTAATCCCTTATTAAAGCTCATATTTTAAGTTCATGGCAGCTACTTGGACCTATGATTTATTTAAACTCGTATCCCTAATTTAAAATTAGTTCGTGGTAACCACTCAATATTCATGAGTACTTTTACCCTCGCCTCAATAGCTTGAAAATTTACAGTCATATTAAATACCTAGTGATAGTTGAATCTATAATTGATTTTAAATGTTATAACAACGATTTCATTTTATATTCCCGTCATCTTTCCCCTGGTTGACCTTAGGCGCCTTGTGTTCATATTATAGTTAATGAGCGCCCACTGGACTACTAGTGTGGTGATTTTGAGCCGTGTGTAAAATAGTTTAGGTCGATTTTAAAGAAAACGAGAGACGAGGAAGTAGCCAAAAGACAACTTCCTTATCCCTCCTTCCTTCTATACGGGATAATATTGACGTCCCGACCCTGCGTTCCGCACGCCGGAGTCTTCACGGGCACGAATCATTGGCGATATTCCACGCACTTACACGAATTCGAATAATATGTCGGATTTTATTGACTTGTGATGTGTCTTTGGCTGTGGGCCGGAAAAATTTCGACAAATATAAAACAAAGTTTTTATGCATTATAAATTTTATTCAAATAACAATATAAATTACCCAATCCAAGCATAACAAATTCATCATAAAACATCACCCTCCCCACGCCGACACCCAAGCAGAGCTCAATCGAGGTTGCGAGGATGCGACGTGGAGAAAGCTTTAAAATAAACAAAACTCTCACTCACTTCGTAACAAAACTAAGAATGATTTTCAAGTTTCAAAAACTGATTTAATGATTAAAATTGTGTAAAAATGAATCGGTATATATACCTATTGTACGACCCTAACCTTGCGTGTTCTTTTTGATTTAGTAAAACAAATTTTGACCTTGGAATTTTCTGATATATTCTAATCTTTAATTTTATTATTTTGAGATTTTATCTGACAATTTTTTCTTTCGATTTTTAATTGAATTATTTCTAATTCAAATTATTTGATTTTTATTTCATTTTCATGAAATTTCTCATTTTTTATTAAATTGTCAAATTTGGTCAAAATCATTGGGTTTTCGTGTTATGTTTATTTTTATTTTGTGCGGATCTTGTTGCATTTTGTTATTATTTTAATTTATTTTTGTGTTTATAATTTTATATTTTATTGTTTTCTCTCTCATATTTTGATAGGGTTAATTGATGTTTTAATAGGTTTGAATTTAAATCTCCATGTTATATTTGCATTTGTGTTACCGATTCATTTAAACATTTACAAGGCCGTTTGTGTTCTGGCCCAACAATTATTTTAAAATTAATTTTTAACCATTTATTTATATTTTAATCTCCTTAAAATATGTTTAAACAATGTTATTCTTTAAATATTATTCTTTAAAAAAATTTTCTTAAATGAGCTTTTAAACGCAAGTATCGAGAATAAAAATATTTTATTTAAATTTAAATTAAGAGATGTTTGAATGAAATTTAAGCTTAATTTTTTTTAAATACTGGTTTATAATTTATTATTTATTTTATGAATTTTAATATGAATGTGTGTAATGAATTTAAATAATTTTATATAAATTTTTGATAAGAAGTTTCGAATATTTGTTTGAAAATATTGTGTGATGAAATATATACGTGATTGGTTGATTAAGTACTCGGCCTGAATTAGAAATAATTGAGAATACTAAATTTTCATTCATAATACATAGAATTCATGTAATATAGGCATCATTTTTCGATATATCTGCCGATCTCAAGTTCTTAAAATACATTTTCGAAGAAATCTTCCACAGCTTCCTTCAGTTTATCGTCATTTTCAAATATTTTTCCAGCTAAGTGCTTCTTAAGGTGACGGAAAAGAAAATATTCACTATATCTGGGCTGTGAAAGTACACTAAATCCTGCATTGTCCATTGACGTTACAGAAGTAACCGAAGTGTGAATAGTGACATTATCATGTAGATAACATATTGGAACATTTCTGGATTTCATCTTGTGGTCCTTCCAATTTCTAATAAGTAGCAGTAATATCATGTGTTTAATTTGACACCATGGCGGCGAAATCCAAAATGATTATCCCGAGGGAATCCCAAAAAACTGAGCATCATTGATCTTGATGAGTAATATCACTTCTGAGTTTCTTCTTAAGCTTTTCAGTGGTAAACTTCTACTCTTTGACTACTGAATGTAAAGAAACAATGGGGTTTCATCTTCAGTAACAATGTTAGATAGAATACTGCATCCATATTCACTTTAAAAAACCTGTAAATTGTTAATGTAGCACTACAAAAGTCTTTCCATCCTTTCAGATGTTAGGAACATTGGTACAAATCTGGAACACAACTTTCGAATCCCAAGACCTTTTATAATAGTGTGAACTTTACCATCACTAATATTGAGCCTTTTATATAATGACTTTATACTAATTCTGTGTTCTTTCTGTATGATTTCTAATAATTTTTCTGTAATATTTTCAGGAATTTCAACTGATCGACCGGACTTTTCTTCATTAAAAACTGAGTTTCGGCCAACTTGGAATTTGCGCATCCAATATTTAATAGTGCTTTATGATGGGGAATCCTTATCATATGTATTCTTTAATTCGTTGAAAATTTCTTTGTCTGTTTTATTCTTAAAAACTAAAGATTTTATTAAACTTATGTATTCAACAGTTTCCATTGTCTTTTTCAAAAGATTGCTAAAATTAATTATAAATTAATTAATACATGAAAACAAGATCTTTATATTTACCTATTATTATGTAGCTATATATAGTCAAAAATTCGTTAATTTTAGATGACCATTTATATGTCAAGTCGTGTACTTAATGAACCAATCACGTATATTAATTCCTGTATATGTTTAGTTATCAATTTAAAAGGAAATGGAATGCAATTATATTGAAACTAACAAGTTACATGATCTTTTTTCTTATTTTCATTAAAAAAAAACCTAAACCGTTTCAACTCATTAATAACCAAAGTTTTTTTGTTTAAAAGAAAATATTTCTGACAGAGTCAATTTAATATTAGGATGTATTTTAAAACTATTTCATTCTAGTATTTTTAGCTGAAAATTAGCTGAAGCATAACTATCCAACCAAAGCTATGGGAAAAAAATTTCCGGAATCTGAAAGAGATAAAGGTAACTTTATACGGTAGCTATAATAACCATCTAAAATGTTACAAAATCCTGTTTTTCAAAAATGTGAATCTAAAAAGCCAACTCTTGATGTCAATATGCCAGAGGCATTTCTAAAATAGGTCCAATTTTTTGGTCCATTGGAAAGATTTTTCGAACCCCAAGACATGCTTTCTGATCAATTTGTAAAGAGTTTTCTTTTACAGCAATATCTTTTTCAAGAAGAGATTTTGTGTTTATAAGTCTGTTGTAAACAATTTCAGCACTTCGTTTCTGTTCTTTTAAAAGTCTAATTGAATTTCGTAATTCCATTATTTCTTTCTGTAATCTGTAATACAAACAACATTATAAAAAGATTTAAAATTTTTTTATAAGTTATAAACTGTATCACAATTTTATTATTATTATAAACTAGGTAGTTCTTATTTATTGTGACATATTTTTCGTGTTTATTATTATTATTATTATTATTATTATTATTATTATTATTATTATTATTATTATTATTATTATTATTATTATTATTATTATTATTATTAATATTATTAATATTATTATTATTATTTCTATTATTATTATTAATATGGTTATTATTATTATCATTATTATCATTATTATTATTATTCAAATAAATATCTATATAAGCCAATTCTGCAGTCATTATTCATAAAACGAAATATTTAAACTAAAATAGGCTCAGGTCACTCCAATACGAAAGTCTTTCACTCTCTGTTTCCAAACTGATTTAATCTTTCTTGGTACTTGATATGCTTATACTGCGTCGTAACTAGCATTTCTAGTGCCTTGGGCAAGATTTCATTTTTGGGACCTAACCTAATCCTAATTTATTTATTATAATTTTTTATAAATGTTTATATTTGATTATCACTTTTCTGGCTTTCATCTCCACGAATTCGTTTATAACATCGTCATAACCAATATTTTTTTACAATGTTATGTTCAATAGATATTATTGAAAGATTGGATAGCCTCTCTTGCCTTATAGTGGATCTTAAATAATTCTTGATTAATTTTAACTTGTTAAAACTTTTTTCACACAATACAGTAGAACCTGGAAGAACGGGGCTGTGCTTATATATATGCAGACAAAATTAAATTTAAAATAAAATTGTTTCTCAATATTAAAATCTGAATAAGTCTACATACTTTTACATTTTATTTGCTTAACTTTGATTATTCGACATTTAGTCTTGCTTTTACTGGTTTAGATAAACTTTAAAATATCTTGTTGATACCGAAATGAGGTTTACTTTTTCAAAAATAATAACTTTTTAAAAATAATCCCAAACCTAAAACATTCTATTTTACTTTTTATTTCTAAAGCCCTTAAAATTTTATTATAATTTAATTAATATTCATTATTTGAATTTATATCCTAGGACAAAAAACTAAAGACCATACAATCAATTGGTAGATGATAATTTTTACCACGAACAAGAGCAGAATTAATTCATATATTCAATTGGGATCACCAATATATTAAATTCGAAGTTTAAGTCCTTAATTTACTAAGTTTAAGAATAAAAGTAAAATAAAAGTAGAAAAACCCAGTTCTAAAGAAACATTTATTTACCAAAGATAAACCCTTTCAAATTTACAGAAAGTAAATGTCGTAAAGAATAAAAACCAAAGATAACGAATGTCTGTACTGATGAAACCTCTGACTCTTGATTAAGTTTCAAATAAATAATAATCTAAGGAGAAAGTAAATTTCAATAATGATTTACACAAAAAAGGATTTTACAATAAGAACATTGAAAGAATTCAAATCCAAAAAGACCTAGAAATATAACACAAATAAAGGAATATTTTTATTTGAATGCCTCATTCATCAGTGACCAACTCAACTCAACGAATTTAAACACATTGACCTTCAAATTCTTATACCACAATTTTTAAACGTAAAAAAGTAAAGTATAAAACATTTCACGATGGAAAACTGTATGCAAATAAATATACATTGTAAGGTGCACCAAAAGGTTTAAGAACATCTGTATCTCTCAGGAAAATCTTCAGTATACAGACATTTCCAACAACGTTAAGAAAAAAAGAAAAAATATTTCAATTAAAACTCTGCTAACGACAACATTCAAAAGATTCTACAATTTAAATAGGCATTTTTTTATCATGAATTAAAATCCAACAATTAACACTAAAGACTGAAAAGGATTGCCTTATAATTGAAAATTTTCTTATCTAATATATTACGTATCTTATCATTTACTTGTTTAATATTTAATTAACCATTATTCATATTATATTATATTCATGTTATGTTACATTATATTATTATATTCATGTTATAATTACAGTTTTAAAATCATTTTTCGATAATAGAATTATTTATAAAAAATATAATTCAAATAAAAAATAAGTAAGCTGTTTACATAAAAGTTTACTAAATGAAAATTGTAGATTTTAGATAGATTGGTTTACTAGTTATTGGTTTACTAATTATTGATACAAAATAGCTTAAGACACACTAACATATGAACATTCAAACATAACCATCAAACATCATAAATAACATTTGATCTCGAAACTACAATTTTGATATATTATTACATAGTAGATTAATTAAATTAATTATACTATATTCAATAAACATCCTTGGATCATGTAAAAAATTTTTCTCTTACATGGCATCTAGTAAAAATGTTTCACCTAAAAAAAATACTTGAAATTAATCCCATGGAATCGAATTATTTTTAATACAATCAACACAACAAGAAATGATTAATTGGCTTAAATCCAACAATTATATTGCTTCTGAAAAACTATGTTTGGAATATAATAGGTATTGTGCATTTGTTAGCTCAAAGAGATCAACGGACAAGTTTGCATCGAGATGTAATAATCGCCAATGCGCTTAATTGCAAAAATACGTTTCAATAAGAGAAGGTTCTTTTTTTCATATATCAATATTTCATTAGTATATGTATTCCAAATAATTCTAAAATATATATCATTGTAAAATCAATCGAATATAGTGAATTCTCTAAACTTAAGTACACCTACTATTGGTAAAATATTGAAAAAAACTAATCTCAAAAATGAAAGAACCAGATCTTGAAAATTCTAAGCTAGTCCAGGTTGATGCGACGATGCTTAATTACAAATTCAAAGCTCATAGAGGACGATCTGCGTCCAACCACACAGATTCAATAAGCATAGTTGAAATTGGAATGAGTGAATGTGAACTATGGTTTGCACAAATAATCCCAGATAAAAAGGCAACGACATAAATACCATTATTTGCAAAAATGTCTTCGCAGGTGTCACAATACATGCAGATGAGCACCGATCATATTCAAGTTTAAGAAACATTGTATTTGTACATGAAACTAAACGGCACAAATATACTTTCATCAATAGACTTGACAATGTGAACACACAGGCCGTAGAATCCTTTCATTCAGTTATGAAATATTGGATTAAAAAAACAATGGGTATTCATACTATCAATCGTAATAATTTTCTAAAAGATTTTTGCTTTTACTTTAACAACAGAAAACGTTTCTTATCAAAATATTAGATTTATTTGTAATAGATTAAATATATTTTTAAATTTCAGTTTTAGTTTTTTATTTTTAATTTAGATTTTTAACCTAACTTATTATATTTTACTTTGTTTTTTTTATTTGTTCATCATCATGTAAAAAAATCTCAGCTGTGGGTGAAATTTTTTTTGACATGATCCACATCTTTTTATACAACTCTAATACAAAATTTAACACGTCTTTCTTTTTCTATTTCTGGTTTCTTTTCACTTTATTAAGTTATTATTTATTCTCGGTAATTAATTAATTACTAATATAATTGCTTCGATTAACCAATCAATTATAAATTACAGCTAATACTTGTGCTATGCTGATAATACTATCATTTAATATAACACCAAAGGATTACATGAAACTTACGTTCTCATTGCCGGATCATTGCATAATTCAACATTCAACCTTTTTGTTCGTTCTTCAAGTCTAGTTTCTGCCAATTTCAGGGGTTCCTCCTTGTCAGCAATTGCTTTCCTCAACAGATTAATACTCTTTTCACAATCAAATATTTCTTGCACTGTCTATTTTATATATTATTTAACTTAAAAAATATAAAATTAAAAATGAAGAACATCTAAGAAACACTTAAAGTAAAACATTTACATAGAAATTCAAGTATTTGATTCAAGGCTGATTTCTTCTGGTTGGGTTTCAGTAACTGACATTGGTTTCTAAGGTGTTCTAGGCAAAAAGCTTTGGTTTTATATAAAATAAACATATAAATGCTTTATTTTCTGAGTTACCCATTTAATCATTTAGTGTAGTGATTCCAAAACAGGGGATCACAAAAAAATACGCCAGTCAGTAAACTGCATTTTTCTAATAAATTTCAATTAATTTTGCTGGGATTATTGTTAGCAATAACTTTTTTTATTATTTAATGTTTCAATATATGTTGTCAAATAACCGTTACTTTTTTAAGTTTATTATATTATTATTTATTTTTATTTGTGAATTGAATTTTCTATTTTTGTAAATATAATTTTTTTATATTGAATGTTTTTTATTTTTTAAAATAAAAAATCTGAAAACCCTTTTTAAGGCACTTTATAATTTTTATCACAGCAACCAAAAATTTCGTAAGACTCCACTGTATATTTATACATTCAGAATATCAACAATTAAATAATTTACAAATATTCTTCAGATTGGTAGTGTACAATTTAGTGAAATAATCTCCAAAGGGTATGTAGACAAAGAAAATTGGGAACCAATGATTTAATGTAATATTTAGAGATAGATTATAAATTATAAAAATGTGAATTTTGCGGTTCAGAAGCACTACTTATTAAAAATTTGATATTATTCATTATTAATACAATAAATCAAAATATTGTTATTCATTTTCATACATTTAGCGTTATGCATACATTATTAATTGTTTAAATAATACATATGGTAGCTACTATTTTAAAATTACCAAATATTTTAAATTTTTACTAGTTATACCAATTAATTAAATTTTAAAATAATTTTTTAAATATTATGTTAATAAATTATGTTTTAATTTTAAAGTGAAATTCTAATAAACATTTGTATATATGTTTAGATTTATTAGCGAAAATATATATTTGACGCATATTATGTGTTGAAATTAAATACAAACTTTATTTTGAATTTTATGTCAACACAAAAATGTTCATGGGTAAAAATAAACAGATAAATAAATTTATTTTCATTCTGAAAAGAAACTTAAATTAAGAGAATTAAATTTTTGATCTTTAGTTAGAATGAAAATAAATTAAATATTTTCAAAAATAGAAAACATCAAAGATTTTATTAATAAAATAAACAATTTTAAACTTTCATAAATATATACGATGATTTTAAAATTATCATGTTTTTATCCTAAAATGCTTTAAAATAAAAATTTCCATCATTTTTGTACATTGAAAATATTGGGATTGAATGAATAAAAAATATTTCAATTATTATTAATACTTACTCTTTGAAGATGGCTTTCTAATTTATTTCTGGCGTTTGTTATTTCTTGAACTCGAGAAAGTAAAGAATTATTAACATTACTAAAATTATTCCACATAATGTTGGCACAATTTCTGATTAACATATCAATTTCGCCTCTCAAAGCTTCAGAAGAAGCTCGACATTTCTGAGACCGATTGATGTTGTCTTGTGAAAATTTAGCCCAACTCACTGGAATGCTAATCCTAAGAAACAGTTAAATATAAAATATGCACAAATTATTTAATAATCATACATACATATTGTAAGGGGATATTATAATTGTTATTATAAACTAATTATATAAACAGGTCACTGTGACCTTTAAGTTTGAGGAATGATGTTTGAATGTTTGTGTGCAATGACATGAAGCAAGTATGTATATGATCTATGCCAACAATATCTCTTAAACCAGCGGTCGGGTAACTTTTTTCGCCATTACCCAAATTTTTTTACGTAGGTCTTTTTTACCCCTACATTCTGAAAAGGAAAAAAGCAAGGTAAGTGTATATTATTTATTAATTTAATTTGAATTTTAATAAAACCCTGTAAGTAAACTAATTACTTATTAACCAATTTTTATTTAATGTAAATAAAAATAGTAAACAATGACATAATTCAAGTGTTTTTAAGTTTTAGAAAAATTACGTCGTTTCCTTTTTGCTTAAATCTCTTCAAAATTAGGACTTTTTGAGGTGCGCACAATTTCAATACATTCCTCGGCATTCAGATGATTTATATTTTTGGTTTTTATGTTTATCAAGTCCAAAATCATTGTTCACAAATGTGCAATATCAAAAGGATTCACTGCTTCTGATATCTTAAAGTACTGCAGATCTCTTGTTGTGAAATTGATTGAAAGTTTCATAATTACATCTAAGCTAAACAAGTGATTCTGCCAAGCCTTGAGGCTCTTTTGGTAAGTTAGATACTTCACACATAAAAGGATCAACAACCACAACTAACAGTATGAGCCTCCTAGACAGTAATGAGTAATGCGATCTCTGAGTTTGGTTGCATGTCCGATAACTCTAGTCTTGATATCCCAAAAAGTAATGTCACAATTTCCCAAAAACAAAGTTAACTTTGAAAATGAAACTATCTTGTTTTATTTTGTTTCTTGTTTCCAATGCAGAAGTTTTGCCGCGAAAGTTTACAGCTTTTCTCTGACTGAAATAACATTTATATTTTCCCCTTGCAATTCTTTGTTCAACACATTTATATGCTCAAAAATGTCATACAAATACGCAACAAATGTAACCCATGAAAAATCATGTTTTTGATGAACAACCATAAAAATTTGAAGTTCGGTTTTGAGAGCCCATGCTCGATTCAAAACATTTCCTCGGGAAATCCATCTTTTATCTATATAATAAAGTCGGTCGGTATATTCAAATTCACTGTCCTGACATAGTTTACGAAATAGCCGGGTGTTCAACATTAATAATCTTGATTACATCGTACATAACGTCTTCCAGGGTAGATTCCAAATGTTTCGAAACAAGAGCCTGACGATGGCTCATACAATGATGTATTTCAATTTTTGGATTATTTTTTTCAAGAAAGCTGAAAATCCATTACTATGACCCAACTTGGCTGGTTCTCCATTAACTAATACTGCAATGCAGTTTTCCCACTTTAAATCAACAACTTCAGCATTAAAGTACTCATTAACTTTGTTGTACAGATCAATTCCACGAGATCTCAAATAATAATTCCTCTTCGATTGCATGAGACCCTTTGTAATGAAGGCACTACATTCAGTTTATTCTCCTCGTTCTGACTATATGTGACTTTTGTCATTTTCACAGCTGCTGGTTTAATCAAATCCTCACTAATGGTATAAGGTTTTTGTTTCTGGAAATCAACCAGGCTACTTCAAAGCTAGCCTTTGATGCTGAACGTTGATAAAAAGTACCTATGAAACTGCTATTCAATCTTTTCCTTTTAACAGATTTTTCTAAATTTACAAAATATTCCGGTGTTTTGGAAGAAAGATGTGAATGCAAATTATCCAAATGTTTTTTTGATTGACTTTTTTTGAAAGTCATCACTTTTAAACATACAAAACACTGTGATTTCATTACGTCTTTATCTTCTATTTGTGAAAAACCGTAATTGAGGAATTTTTCTTTATATGTTCTTTTCCTATTTTTATCGACTGCCATCTGAAAGGTTTAAAAACTGTGATTAAAAATCTTAAATTAAATTAATCCTGATAATTATAGTAATGATTAAACTTTAATGATTAAAGTCTATTATACTTAGTATAATGATTAAAGTAAAAATACTATAATTGTTTATAAAATAGGAAATTTGAAAAATGTCCGTATTACCCCGATAACTTCATTTTTACCCGATTTAAGGTTATTTACCCCATTTCCCCGACCGCTGGCTTAAACTAATAATACACCCATCCCCCGATTTGAGCTGTTTCGATTTGCGCCCTCACCAAAAATGACACCATTTTTTCGATTTGCGTCTTAAATTCGATTTGCACCTTTGAAAAAAAAATTTTTTTTTCGCATTTGTTACGCTCTTCAGTTTGTCTTGTTAAAAGTTAACAGGAATATATAGTAAGAGACGACCACATTCAATTTTTTTTATTTTGACAATTAAAATATTAAACTACAAATCTCTTACCACTTTTTGATATTATTAAGTTGGTGTTTGACAATTCAATTGACAATTCGATATAACCTTTTGTTATTATTAAGTTGGTGTTTTGCAATTCAAATTACTAATGTCAAATTGTAATGTTATAATCCAAAAAATTTGTTATTTTTTGTTGAATTCAAGTTTTTTGTTTAATTATAATTTTTTGTTTAATTATAATTTTATGTTTTGTTATATATAAAGTGAACTATTATATTTATTTTATTATTTATATTTATTTAATATATCATTAACTACTAAGAAATAAAATTTATTTTAATTTAATACTGAATTTTAATACTAATTTCATTTATTTTTTTTCCTTTGGAACCGATCCAAGAATTTTGTATGCAAATATATGGCAAAATGAGTTTCGATTTGCGTCTTTTCGATTTGCGTTCACTTTTTTTGGAACCAATCTAGACGCAAATCGGGGGATGGGTGTACTTCATTTTCTATATTATGTGATTGAAAGTACAATAAATAGTATGACAATTGGATATTACAGTTTGGATTATTTAAATAAATATTATATCTAATTATATCATGAATTAACTTTCCCGCCCCCAATTATGAATGCAAGCCTTTCTACTCAAACTGAAGATGGCGAGAAAGAAACGTCATATATTAAAAAAAATAGTATTACGTATTGTCGAATAATTCTATTCCTGGATGATATGCCAATCCGCTTGATGTGTTCTTCAAATGATACATTTTATCATCAAGTTGATGTGAATGTGATTTGTCTTTTAAATCCTTTTCGCATTCATGCTGAGCAGCTCTATTCATTCTGTAAATTATTCAAATACAATAAGGAACATCAATGTGATGCTACTTTATACTTCATTTGAATTTCACCCTTTTGAAGGAATCGATTCATTTTTTCTTGACACTTTTTTATTGTTTCTACTTCCTAATTCAAAAATATCAAAACTTTTGCATATTAAAACTACTTTAATAAGTGATTTTTCCACTTCATCTTGAACCTGATCAATCCCTTGTCGTCCTTCACGTTTTACAAGACAATGTTCTGATATTGCTAGCGGTTTCTGAGTGTGTTCCAAATTCTCTTTAAGTACTCTTAAATGCTCCTAAAAGTTTTATTTATAATAATAATAATAATAATAATAATAATAATAATAATAATAATAATAATAATAATAATAATAATAATAATAATAATAATAATATAATAATAATAATTATAATTATAATAATAATAATAATAATAATAATAATAATTATTATTATTATTATAACTTACTTTCAAATTTTCTTGTTCGATGTCCATGCTTCGTATTTCTTGATCAAGTTCTTGTCTCCAAAATGATATATTTTGTACTCGTTCATCTATAACATTTTAATATTTTTTTTAATGATCATATTAAAAAAATATTCAGAAAAATGTTGTCAATAGAAACAAATATAATAAAACTCGGTCTATTTGATAGACGGCTCAAGTTCTCAAATGGCAATCCAGGGCCCCTATTTCAAATCAAAATAATAGAATTTAATTCACTAATCGTAAATATTTGAAAAACCTTTGACAAAGTTTTGCATAATTAAACAAATATTTTAAAAGAAATGAGTTTTGGTGTTTGTTGTTTGTTTCTCTTCATTTAATTTTAAACTGTAGATTAATGTTTTAATTTTTAATAGAAATTGTTGGAATTGGCATTCTCAAATTTTTGAACAGAAAAAGAATAAGCAATTGAAAAGGGCAGTGGACAATGAACGTGGTTACCATTTTACCGCCTCAGAACTGATATATTGGTTTTGTCATTACTGAAAAAAAATGCATTAAGTCAAAGTAACATATTTTAATTATAAACGCAGTTTTAACTAACGAAATGATACCCTATGTCAACTTTTCAAGAAATGAAGGTTCCTCAACAAAATTCATTCGAAACCTGTTTTTAGAGAAACGGAAGAACCGCCTGATGAGAAATAGGCAAGCATTGAGATCTATATGAAGATCTATATGTTCTGAATGTAATAAAATAGCACATATTTGCATCTTAATTAATTTGATAAAAACTTATTATAAGGAATTTATTTACATAATTTTATTCAAAAGTACGTATACTTTTGTGTTCTGTTAATTACGACTGTTTTCATTTCTTAAAAAAATTTCCAACAGAAAGTTGTTTTACCATTGAATGCAATTTATGATAAATATGCTTTTTTCAAAGTAAAACAAAACTTTTCAAAAAACACAAACAAACAATCTTATTTTTTAAAAAAAATATGTTAACTTTGATAAATGTCTTCAAAAATGCAGATGTTCCAAGGAGTTTTGGGAGGCAAATAAGAAATTCATAAGGTAGTAAAAAAGTTAAAGACTTTATACAACTCACATTTCAAATCATTTATAATTCTAAACGAAAAGCCGTTATCATATATTAGTGCAGTGATTATAAAATATTTCGGAGTCACTGCCTCCTTAGTTCCAAAGACCTTTCCTCAAGACCCCAAATCGCAACCAGAATAACGGACTGCATGATTAGTCACATATGTAAAAAATAAATTAAAAGTAACTTTAATCACACATTTTAATCAAACATAACAAAATAAATAAATTAGAATAGTGATTTCAGTTATTCGCAGTCTAAAAGTCATTTACAAAAAGATTTAGGATTACATTTAATTGATTTTTAGTATTAATTGAACTTTACGCCAATAAAAACTTTTCGTATGATATATTTCGATAGCATAACTATCATCTTCAGGTACTCAAAACCAACTAAAAATATTATGAATAAACATTAAATTTAAACAAATTATTTTTTATTAATTAAATTTTGTAATAATAAATATTTATAAAATATATTCAAATAACTTTTAATTAATTTAAAATTTCATTTATATTATAACTTTTAAAAAAAATTAATGTAATTTAAAATTTCAATTATTTTAATAATATTAAAAAAAGTTTTTTTTTAAAAAACAATACATAAACAAGATTTAACATGATTTAAACTTTTTTTTAATTAAATCGTTGCCAAATTTATTTAATTATTTATTTACGTATATTGTTAAAAAGAACGAGGCTGGTCCTCAGCACCCTTTAAATATGTCTTGGCCAGAAATACCTCGTAGATTTCTTCATACCCCACTGTTGGGACCTATGCTTTAGAGTATTTAATAAAGGCTTTAAATAAAAGAGTAACTATGAAAAATCATTAACATAAAAATCAATTAATTAATGTAAAATAGTTAGTGAGAAATTCATAATTCAATTTGAATAAACATGAATATGTCGGGTCATGAGTGGAACGTGCGATTTATTTTGAAAATTGATTAACTAATTAATTTAATTCATTGTTTAAAATAATTAATTTTAATGATCTTGTTCACTTCAATAAAACAAGTTGTTTATTTTAAAAGAACATTTCGAAAATGAAATATTTCCAATCAGTTGTTCATATGAGATAATTAAATTTGGTTTATTAAGCAACTAATTAAAAAAAAAGGAGAAAATGTCAGTAAAATGAGATAGATTAACAGATGGGGTAGGCATTATACCCACCCCCTTCTTGTTCTTTGGTCTTGCAAGGTAACAGTTTTGTAATCAGTCGATGATTTGAACTTTATAAACGGTAACCATAAAGAGAAATAAGTAATGAGTCTTCAAAATTTGTTTCACAAAATGTAGAATAAAAAACAAGTTTCCCGCTATAAATGAATAAAAATGCAACAAAAAAAATTTCCAAAAAAATTTAAAAAGATTTTTTCAAAATTAAAAATAAATTAACTAGTAAAAATACAATATTTACAATTTGCATTAGTTAATAGATAAATAGCGGTGCAACTTTATTTTTTTGTGTATTTTATCAAATCAAAGTTGTCTAAAATTCTCCGACAAATAATAGCATTAAAGCGTATAATGTTTGACTAAACACAATAATATAAGATTTGTATTAATCAAACAATATTTAGTAAAGACAATGGGAAAAATTTAGCCTTAATATTACGGACAGGCTGATCTTCTCAAAATATTAAAAGAGGAAATAAAATAAAAATAGTAACAAATAACTACTAAAAATATCATTATCATCTTATTGCAAATCTAATAATATTATAAAACGGTGATTTCTTGGTAGAAGCATAAATTAAAATTTTATATTATTAAATAATAAGATAAGCCTTAAATTATAAAATAATCGAAATTGTTTAAATCCATTTAATAAATACTTTGCAGCAAAGGCATATCTTATTATCTACTTGTTTAAAATCTATTAATAGTATAGTTAAAAAGATTGAGTTACTCCATTTGAATGGATATTCTAAGATATTTTTTACTAAGATTGGTGTATGAAACTATTGATAAATGAGTTTATTAACTGGATGAGATTTATGACAATTTTATACAGTGTTTTGTTTAATTCCCTTGAGAGTGGTAATGAATATGGTTGATGATGCTTTATTGAATAGTACTGATAGAACAAATGCCACATTTTATTAAATAAATGAAAGTGATTTGTATGCTAGATTTGGTCCTTCTATAATTTTATTGTTTTTGATGGGTTTAAAAACTTAAAAAATAGTATTTTAAAAATTATTGGTAGTGTTCATGTTAAAATTATTCAAATGTGTTGCAAAATTCTTGATATGTTCAGCAATAAACCTGTAACACCTTTTGATATTTGTTTTGATTTCGTATTACTTGATTTCATCTTACTTGTAATGGGTGTAACGCCACACACATCGAAGAAACTACTAGTAATTTTTGTACACGAGTTTGAGGGCATGCCTGATTGAGTTGATAGAGTAATATTATTAAACATAACAAGACACGCAAGTTAAAAATTGTAATTTCCAATTTTAAAGTGTTATCTAAGAGTTTCAAAAACGTTTTTGGAACGTATCACTTGTGAATCTTGATGATAAAATCATTTAACACAAAAATAAACATACAAAGTGCATTACCCCTTTGCATTTTGAGAGATTTTAGTTAATTTTATTAGCGCAAATAAATTTTATTGGATTTTCGGACATATTATTACATATAAGTATAATCGTTTTATTGACATTGTTAAGTGCCTGATGATGACAGCTGAGCTTGCAAAATATTTTGCAAAGGTATATTTATAAAAATGACATTCGTATATTTACACGAATAAATCATTATTTTATTTAATATTAGATTTTATAGCAATTTTATTTAAGTTAAGAGTTAGATATGTTAATATTATTTTTAAAAGTTTACAAAAAACACACAATTTACTATTACGTCGGGCTCATCAAACATTAATGTCAAAAACAATGGAAACTGTCATTCTGACTTGAATAAACAATTAATAAAATATATGTTTATATGTGTATATAATCTAACAAATTCGGTAAATGTGTAACATAAATTATTTGACAGTTCTTTTAACTATCAAACAAAAAACATATTGCTTTAAATAACTTTTCAAAGTTTATTAAATGTAACAAATGTATTTGTGTACAAGATTAGACAGAATTCATCAATATAATGTTCTATTTATCAAACATTTCTCTACAAAATGGCGATGGAACAATGGTTACTGCTGACAGCGTTTGGATAATGTAAAGTTGGTTAAGATAAGATTAAGTATCTTGTGTATGTTGTTTTATTGAAACGTAAATAATTTAATTTTACTAGACACCCAACAAAGGGTTTTAATTAATTAAAATTTAATTAATAAAATTGTTCATCTGGATCTGGAAAGTGAAGATGATATTCTGGATTTATAATTTGATTGATATCTTCCAATTGGACTATAACCGAGTAACACCCAATATAATGTCCATATTGTTGGGATATTACGAAAAACGCACAGTAAAATCAATAAAACACCAAAATGATAAAAGTGCAACATTAATTAAAAAAATTTACAAAAATTCGAAAGTAGTATTGATCGGGGGAAATTGGTATGGTTGAACGCCAAATTGAGAGATGAGTCCAGAAATAATAATAAAAATTTAGTGAGGGGTCCCTAGGAAATAATATAAGACAAAAACGAAATTAATTAAAAAAATTAATTATAAATGGGAAGCCCGAGTCAATGGGAAGTCCGAGGCAATGGAAAACCCGAGAGATGAGGAAAACCCAGCGTGTAGAAGGAATAATATAAAATGGTAAATTGGCCTAGACAATATTAAATGGGCACCACTGATCTATGGAGAGGTAATTATTTCGTAATTTGTAATTTAGTAATGGAGCAAACGTTGTTGACAAATGTCTGAAAACAGTCTGAGCAGGAGTATAAATGGAAAAGGGAAAAACACGAAATGGCCAGTGGTCGAAGCAAACGAGTAGTGTAGTCAGGTCAGTAGAAGAATCTAAACTCAAGTAAAGTCAAAGTTATCTATCAGAAAGGGTGATTATCCATTGGATAACCTACCTTAAGACAATCAAATTTATACGGTGGTTGAAGGGTGCAAATAAATCAGTGAAATTGTGATTACAAACTTTGAAATAAATCGGATTGAGTTGTAACTCTGATAAAGTGCAAATAAAATTATTCTGTGTTGAGTTTGCTTATTTGATTCGAAAAGGACACGAGGAGTCAGAGGGAACCGACTTTCAATAATAATAACCCAACAATATGCTAAGCTTTTACTGGGTCCTAACCAGTTTCTTTTATCGTCAGTGTTATTATTTAAAATTCAGTTATTAAATTCTATTTCATTACAACAACATTATCAAAAGTATTAATATCTAGAATATTAGAAGTTGTAGTGTAAACAAATCGAGAAAATATGTCCATGGGCGGTTTGAATTGCAAATTTAAATGATTCAGTCAAAATGCTGTGATTATTGGAATACGCTTAACTATTAAAAGAACCAATATTAGTTGAGCCCAGTTTGAAAACAACTAGAATCATGCATTCAAGTTACGCGTTCAATAACCCCTTCTCTAATGAAACTATTCTTGAGTTACAGAAATTACCATAAAACCTTTATGTATAGCTAATTTTGTAAGTAAATTATTAAAATCCTTTTCTTTTATGCTTCTTTATATATATAATAATTTTATTCCTATTGTAACCTATTATGTTTATTTTTATCTTACAAAATTGATCTTGAGTCAATAAATCTAGTTAAACTTTAATTTAAACCACCCAGATTGTAACTACTTGCAAACAGAGTTTTTCCATTCCCACTTGAACCAATAATTTGATAAATTAAATCATTTCTTAATTCCATTTTTAAAACTCTAATTAATTATAGATTTTGTTTATATTTATCAATTAATTCATCAATATTTCATAAAATTTGTCGAAAGTAAATTATAAAGTTAAAATTAACTTGACTCATCTTCATTTCCGAGAGGACCGCTAAATGTAGTTTTCGAAATTTAAAAACAGCCTGTATACAGTAATTTCCCAAGAAAAAATATAAAATTTAACCTTACTATCAATAGATAGTAAATCAGGATTTGTGAAAATTAATTTTATATTTTACCATTATTCTGAGTCCACAATCGCTAGAAGCGGCCGGATTGGCTTTAAGAAAAATGAAGATTTAAACCCTTTAATTTACATGGTCTACCGAAAACCCATAAAAAGGGTGTTCAAATGCGCTTGGTTCTTTCCATGATAAATTCTGCACAATATAAGATTGCTAAGGTTCTAGATTCATTGTTAAAACCTTTGATTCCTAAGAAATATTAATGTCTAGATTCCTTTGAATTTGTTTATTTTTTACAAAACAGAATATTGATCCTTCTGATTATATCTTGTATTTCGATGCAACTGGTTTGTTTGCAGATGTTTCATTAAATGAAATAATTGTGATTTTTGAAAAGAGAATATGTTGGAGACTCAAACATTATAGATAAAGTTGAATTTCGTGAACTGTTGATGTTTACCACTTTTTATTTTGCGTTTCTTTCAATAATATTTGCATAATATTTTTTATACAAGTTGTATAAAATTTTCTTTCAAAATTAAAGATAAAGATTTCTGATTTTTCTCTTATTAAGTTTAAAATATTTAAACGTTATGTGCATAATATTTTTTAGTATTTTCTGGCTATTATGATGTTGATCCTTTTTAAAATTATATGAATTAGCTTCTCTCCAATATTAAGTTGACAGTGTATTAGGAAGTTAAATCTTTTCTTCCATTTTTAGATTTAAAAAACACAGTTAAGGGTTTACTATACTTCTAATAGGTTTTGTGATTTTAAATATAATAATAATAAAATTGAGGATTTGATTTTTAGGTCTTTTTCATTATTTTCAACTTTGAAAAATCGAACAAAAGTATTCACAAGCTCGGTTCTTTTTGAATAAGAATGGATATTCTAAAGATTTTGTAGAAAACTGGCTGACAAAACTATGATTACCTTTTGATTACATTTAATATAAACAATGAATATTATAGTTCATTTATGGATGGTGAACTTATAGAATCTCATGTTTTAATGATTCCATCTTCGGAATGTTTTAAAAATTTCAGGTTATCTGTCATGAAATCATTAGGTAATTCCAATATAATTTAAAATATTATCAGAATATTTTAAATAATTAAATATGCCTAGTAATTAATCTCAATATTCAAACTGTTTTAGTGTCTGATTTAGCGTATAAGTTTTCATATAATGAGTGTGATGCCACATATATTAGAGAGACTTCTCGTCATCCCATTCATGGGTTCAGGAACATAGCTAATTGAAATGCGCAAGAAATATTATTGAACATAGAAAAATGTCTAAAGGGACAACTGATTTAAAATATTTTAAAATTTTATATAGAAACTTTATATTAAGTGTGAAAAATTTATGTTAGGAATTGGTAATAAATCACAATCCCCAACAATTAACATTCAATCAGTAACGAATTTATTTAGATTATTTAACTAATTCATTAAATCATAATTATCACATTATTATTGTTTCCGTGTATAGAATTTGACGCAGGTTATGATAGCAGACGTATGATGAGGATAATTTTTTTGTAAATTATTTCGTTCATTTGTCGTTCTAGTGTTTGCATATATATATATATATATAAATTATTGATACTATATCAATCGAGCTTCTTAGCTGGTTTAGCATTTAGGCTTCTTCCAATTTTTTCAGTTCAATTTCTTGGACAACGGTCCGTGGACTACTATTTTGTGAATCAGTAATTTAGGTGACCAGATCAAAAATTACATACTTAAATAAAAATAGGTAAACGTAACCCTTTACATATGATTTAAGTTTATTTTGCCAAAAAAATTTATGGGTAATTTTAACCGCTAATTTTCTTTATAAAATCAAATTTTTAGCAGTTGGATAAGATACTTAAATCCTTTGGCAGTGGTGGTAGGATATTATTGAACTGCATTCTACAAGCCTTGGCTGCAGCTAAAATGTTTTGTTGACTTCATACTTTTTCTTTATACCTCTCCAGGGTTATCTATCTCAAAACAAAATACTTCCATAAAAAGAGAAAATAATATTTTTGTGAAATTTGATAACTTCCCTAGGATTTACTGAAATTATGCACCAAAGCTTAACGGTTAATTGCTATATTCAATGTAATTTATTATGACTGGCCAAAAAGTGAATTATGTGTTCTAGCTAATCATATCCAAAAACATTACCACTCCGCTGCCAGAGCACATCACTCTTACTAAATATATAAACACATTTGAAAGTGTATTAGAAATTGACATTCTTTGTCAGCAAATTAATATAAATTCAGCTAAGATTTTTCATTTTAACACGTTTACACTGGCACGTACCACCGGTGGCCCGCACTAACCCGCAAAAACCCACACTAAAAACTAGTCTACCAGTAGAAATTGATCGGATATTACAATTCACTTTAGTAAAAATAAAGGAGAAATAAAACTTTATTGATTATTTTGATACATTTATCGCCCAAATCTACAATATAGCTTGGATGGATTTTAATTAAATAATAAATATTGTTGGGAACAAATGTCACTCACCTACTTCCTACATTGCACTTTAGATTTTTATTTACCTGGTCCCCCTACTATAACATGATACAACATTTGGTTGTTTTAAGCAACAAAAGCTTAAAAATTTAGTTTTTAATTTATCAAAAAAACTTTAAATGGCATTTCAAAATTTTCTTAAATGCTTCATTACCATAGCGATTTAAGCAACGGTAAAATTAATTAATTAAATAAATGTCACATATTTATCACGCATGGCAATTTAATTACATTTTAATATATAAAATTCGAAAGGTTTCTATTATCCGTAATCAACTGATTATTTTGTGTATGGTTTATCTTTCAAATACGACATAGTCTAGATATTTGTTTATAAAATAGGCCCCCTAATTAGTAGTCAAACGGTCTGAGATGAAAGATTATATTCAAACTTAATACTTCAATTTAATCAAATTTGTAAATGAAGCAATCTCGATTATTTTAATGTGTTTGTGTTTAATTAAAATAATAAATTTTCATATTTGTTTTAATGAAGAAAACTTTAAGTTACTATTTAACTTTTTATCTTTAAAATTTTAATTCGTAAATGAAACTTTAAATCTTATTATGGTTTTATTGCAGCCATCCGCCCTAGCCCGTCATAAATGACGGGAGGTAAAAATTATATTTCACTCTTCATTTTATTATTCTATTTGTATACAGTAATGCATCGTATAAAGTTTACTTCACTACAACGTCATTCAAATTTTAAACAATTTTTCTTTCAATATTTAATGAAAAAACGTTTTTGTTATTTTGTTTGAATTGCGTTTAAAGTTTTTTTTGCTTAATATTATAAAAATTTGATACAAATCCTTCACGTAAGTGAGACATAATGCATTCTTATTATATATGTATTATATATGTTATATTATAGTTAGCAGAATAGACTTATAGCATGTCACACAGAAAGACAGATAATATTACAATTATACTAAAATTATATTGAAAAAGTATCAAGTAAAATATAGTCAGCACTGCAATAAGGATGTAAAGAACGTAATTCTCGACTAAGTTGCAGAGGAAAACCTTCAATTTACTAAAGAACTCTTGGAATAGCTTTTCCATTTGTATTTTAGTGGCCTGGTTCATGTTAATAAAGCATTGAGCATTGGGTGGTGCAAGTATTCGTTGTTGTCATTGCCTGAGTAAGACAGCCCTTTGAATAAAATAGGTTATCAGTCCGATAATACTAAATCTGGTAAAAGAAAAGTTACATTCAATAGATGATAACAATTGGAACTTGACTCATGAAACCTAAATTTCGACTATAAATTGAAATTTATATTTAAGTACTGTAGCATGCACATGGAAAGATATGGGGGACCAGAATCCAAAGGGAAAGAATGTGACCAAAAAGTGAGAGAACGATTCACTTTATCTTAGCAATTTATTTTCCAAGTGTCAATAAATGTACGATTTAATGAAGCCCTTAGGTTTCAAAATCATTGAAACTTCATTTGGGATTCATTTTGAATTCTCAACGTATTCATGGGACTTCAATCATTTCCACCTTCAGCTATACTATTTCATCTTTAGCATCACAACATTTGTGAGTTATAAAATACACAATTTTGAATATTTATAAGTTATTTTATTTTTTGTTTATTTTTGATCTTATGTAAACAATTATTAAGCCTTTTCCTTAACCTCCAGGAGTGTGCTTATCAAATTGGCAACATAAGCAAAAGCCTTAACCAGTTCGCTGAAAAATTAATATTTCCTTTAGAAATATCCTCAGATGGAAATTTTTAAATATGATACTGTAAAATTTTTAAATAAGAAAACAAAAATAATAATATCCCTTAAATTCTTTATATTTTAATCGGGGAGAGAAACGTATATTGTCAGATGGCTTGGGCTCAGACGTACCGAGTGGTGTTTGGCATAAAACAGTTATTAAAACTTATTATTTTAATAGTGTTCGATTTATACTATTTTAACTTACTCTTTCATACTTTATTTATTAATCAGGATATATAAAATAGCAATATTTCAAGTGACATGCTAGTGTAACTTTACTACTGATAGATAGCGGAATTATTTATTGAAGCATAATTCAAATAAATACAGTAAAGATTTCGATCTAAATGGGTCCTCCTCACTCCAATACGAAATTCAACACACATTGCTCTCTTTTTCTTCCTCTGAAATTCTATCCTCCGTTCAGCTTTTTTATTTCAATTTTAAATGTTGTAATTCACATTTAATGTATAAAAATAAAAAATCTTTTTTTAACCTGATGAATGCAGTGAACCTGTCGAAATATATTTTATAAGGGATGTTCTAGCTGTGTTTTCTAATATTTATATTAAATATTTGTATAATACTTTTTTAAAAAAATGAAATTTGACAACTCCAATACAAAAACGTTAACAAATAAATTTATGTCAAATTGTAACTTATATTTTTTAACAAAATAAATAATAAATATTTATTTATATCCATAAATTCTATATTGTCTGTGTTTTAATGCAGTTGTACTGAGTAAATTTTTATTTTCTGCAAAGAGTACCCCAAGTCTATTTTAAGCATTTTTAACTGGTCTTTTTTAGAAAAACCAATTTTTGATAATTGGAGCTAATTGAATTTATTTATTTAATTTATCAATTTATTTTTAAATAATTATTTGTGAAGCATTTTCAAAAATAGTTTCATTTGCCTCAAACAAAATTGAATAAAATAATTACCTAAAGATTTTAATCGCATCATATTATCTTAATTAAAACAAAATAGAATATAAAAATTTTAATTTGGGTTGTTGGTAATAAAATGGTCTAATTAATTTTAAAATAAAATTGACTTTAAAAAGTAAGAATTACAGGAATAAAAACTAGTGATTGAATATTATTATTGTGGCCAGATATCCCAGTTTTGAGAACAATTTCAAAACCTGATTTTGGGAGGTTTTTCATGACTTTTATAAGTAAAAATAAACTTATTACAAAGTATAGCTGTAATTATCAATATTATTTTCTGTCAGATATAATTTCGTATTTATTAATAGTTTCATTATCGAGTTAAAAAGTATTTTCACATTTTTTCTAATGAAAATGAAACATGAACAAAATGTCAAATTTATTACAACACTTTAAATTAATACACAAAAGTTTTCCCGGAATTTTTTGATTTTTTATAATATCTTTGGTTTCTTTGGTGATTTTCATTCAAAATATCGCCATCTTAAAAATGTTTAAAAACATATTTTATATAATTTAATTCCTGTTTAAATAATTTTCCACATTCTTTTAGTGAATACATTTTTTATTTGTTAATTTTTTATTTTATTTTATTAATGAATTTTGAAAGCATTAAAATTGGTTTCACCAAAACTAGTTTCTGTAAAAGATATTACTAAAAATCTTTATTTGTATTCTGTGACATTCAAGCTTCCTTAACTTATGTGTTTTAGTTAAAATCACATTTTGATACTTTTTTACGACATTTTAGATCTTAAATATTTCTTAGAATTTTCGATTCTTCCCGTTTGTTTTAAACATTCAAATTATACATTTAATGACTTTTTTCTACTCTTTGTTGTAAAATATCTGTAGTTTTTGATTTTTATATATGGCTTAAAATTTATCGTTGAACAAATATTTAGTTTTAAAGCAATATATTGTTCTTTTGTATAAATATACTACATTTTTTCTTTTTATTAAACTTCTTACAACTCAACCCATTATACCAGTGGTTCTCAACCTTTTTCAGATAGCGGCACCCTACCCTTTTTATAATAATATTTCAGCTATTAAAATAACAACAAGTTTTGTAAGTTCTATATTTAATAAACTAAATCTTTTATAACATATATTAATGTGAAATTTGAACTTGATGCTTTTTGCATATTTCCTTATTATTAAGTCGCGTATTTGACAAACATACTCTTAACTCATTCTCAACTGAGTTCAGTTTTTGCCTTTTCTTGTTCTTAATATTTACCAAAGTTTAATATTTATCAAAAATAATTGATATATGTACCGCTATGTTTTAAAATCAACCCTAATATGAAATTAATAAATTTTCAATAAAAAATTAGCACAGCTCGTAGCACACTTTTCATATCTCTACGGCACCCCGGTTGAAAAACACTGCATTATACAATGAAGTTTGGAAATTCTCTCAATAATTGCTAGAATCAATGAGAGAATTGCCAATCCTCATTATCAACCCATTATACAGATAATAAAATTAAATAACAATTAAATTAACTATACATTAATTTATTATAAATTATTAGATTTTTACAGTAATTTTTATATTATTTAAACAAACATTTATAAACTTTTGCATAATTAATTTAAGTAATTTAAGACTTAATACAGTTGACTTTCTAAAAGCGAGGCACTTTTGGGTGGAATACGTTCTAAAATCGGGCACCCTCTAAAAGTGGGGCAGTTTTTAAAAAAGTAGTAAAATATTATTAAGTTGTCTGTTTTGGATACAAAACAAGGGGCATCATTAATATAAATTTTTTAAAGGTATGGCATGTTTAAGAATGATAGGACAAAAAATTAAAAAAAACAATAAAAATAAACTAGACGTGTAAGATTTAATTCTTCATAGCCTTAAAAATTATTTTAATTTAGTTTTGCTTAATTTAAATCATGCTTACAAAATAATGTGAGGCTCTTTAAACTCCTAGAAACAGTAATTTAAATCATTATTGAATCTGTAGGATTTAGAATTTAATTGCCGTGTTTGTATGGTTTTTTCAATTAAATTGCAATTGGAATGCTTAATTTATACGCCTATAAAAATCACAATTCAAAACTTTTCATATTACAAAACTAAAGATTATATTTTAAAATGTTTATTGATTAATTAATAATTATCTAATCACCGCATCAACTTTTATTTTAACTTTTTTTATATTAAACCATGAAACATTCAAATATGGAAGAAAAAAAGCAAATTCTAGAATTTCTTGAAATGGGTCACATCAAAAGAGAAACAGCAGAAAGGTTTGGTATCACCAAGGGTCAAGTGAATAGGATTAAAAAAGATTCGGAGGTGATTTTATATAAATTGTCTAATAAAGCGAAAAAGAGACGAAAACATGTAAACCCTTATGTTCAGCATTCTGTTCTTGAAAATGTTCTTTTACAATAGATGGCCTTGGATTGTTTTTGGTTAGATTATTTTTTAAAAAAGCATTAAAAAAGCATTGTTATTTTTGTTTTTTATTAATATTCTAGTATGTAAACTTTATATTAAATTCATATATGAGTGTTTATTTATAATTTTATTTTTGCTACATATTGGGACTTTTATGTTAAAAATGTTAACAGTTTTTAATACTATTTTTTAGATAACATATAACTTTTAAAATTTAGTGCCCGGCTTTTAGAGAGTCGACTGTATTTTAATATTTTAAATGATTATTTTTAAAAAATATTTTTTCATCTAATTACGTATCATGTACTTTTTACCAACGTTTTCCAGACTCAAATTTATTACTAATTATCTAATGTAATTTTTGTAATTTTTAAATTTTCCTTTATAATCAACCCTTATTAATAACTGTTTGAAGAATTAATGTTTTTTAGAAATATCCTGGAATGACAAAATAATGACAACTGAAGTTGCAAAAAATAAATAAATTACTTAATTTTAAATTAAGAAATTAAATTTTTTTTATTAATAATTTATTAGAGATTTCATTTAACATGATTTTAATTTATTCAACGTCCAAGTGCAGAAATCAGTATTGAATGCATTCATGAATATTTCAGTTTGCAAGATGCTACTTATTTTTTAAACCCGGATTTTAATTCGAAATGAACTAGAAAATAACAGAATTCAGTGAATTTTATAGAGAAGATACATTTATCTGTGAAAATTATTTCATATAACCAAAATTGATATCATACTTAATCTTTTTGTAGCTTCGGCCTGACGCGATCGCGTTTTATGTTCAGTCTCTTTGACAGCCTTCCAGGCATCTGATTTCAAACGTGTTGCTTGAGCTCTTTCTGCTTCAGATAGTTTAAAGTGGGCATTATTTGAAGACTCCCAATCATTAGGGCTAAATCGAGTGTAGAGCTGGTTTCTAAATGGTAAATTCTACATATTTTAGGGTTGTAAAAATAAAAAAATTATTTTTGAAATTTTGAATTTCGAACAAAAGTAAATGAAAATCAATAAACTATCAAATTTGAATTTGAAAAAATATATAAGACAATGAAGAAAATCATGGCGATAATAAATTTATCAGAATGCATTTAGAAAGGGTCAAAAGAAAGGGAATGTGTAAAAAACAGAAACTAGATAATTAATTAAGTAAGAAAAATCAAAGTTAGGTAAACAAATAAAAAAGCAAACAAAAGTGAACTCAAAAAGTATTATATGGACAATATGATTAATGGGGATAAATAAGAGAAGGGTTATTGGAAGGAAGATGCGCTTATGATAATCAATTATTTTTCATTTTATGAAAATTTGAAGGGAAGCCGCAAAGTAAAGACTGTCTTCAAGGTGACAGTTGGTTTAAGATAATTAATCTAAAGGATTATTTCTACATTATAAGGAAATTCAATATCTTTAACCACCGGTATTTTGCCTCAGATAGAAGAGAAGAAACTGAGAGGCGAATCAAAGGAGTCAACAAGAAAGAAATAATATTAAAAATAATACGAAACTTTAAGAACTTAGAAGGATAATACAGATATTTAATTAGTAACTAATTCTACTGCAACTAATAATAATAATAATAATAATAATAATAATAATAATAATAATAATAATAATAATAATAATAATAATAATAATAATAATAATAATAATAATAATAATAATAATAATAATAATAATAATAATAATAATAATAATAATAATAATAATAATAATAATAATAAGCTATAAAATAACAAATTGATTAATATTAGTGAACACGGCTTTGTGTTTATTTTTTGTTTATGAAGTGATTCAAGGAAATAATGATAAATGATGTTATTTATCAACAAATTGTTAAAAATTTTACTAAAATTAAAATTTATAACTTTAGTTGTATAATTTATTTAAATTTATATAATTTTATAATATAATCTATTAAAATTAACATATATTTAACTTTTATTTTACAATTAGTTTATTTTTGAATAAGTAATTTAAAATCCACATAGTTTGAACTTCATTTCTACCTGATGATGCAAGTGAATCTGTCGAAATATATTGAAAAAATATATATAAGTTATGTTCGAGTGATGCTTTCTAATATTTAAATCAGTGCAATTGTTATGTGTATGCTATAATAAATTTAAAAATTGTTGTGGGTTAACTTGTCGATATAAAACTTGTATCAAGAATTTTGTTTAAGTAATACAGATTAATATCAGAATACAAAAATTATTATTTTTCTTCTGAAAGGAAACACAGCCTTGAACGTTTGGAGATTATATTAGTTATTGCCTAGAAGGTGAGGATTTAGTAGATAACATTTATTTACAGATTACATACAAGGAAATTCGTACAAAATTCCTAACAATTTTTTTAATTTAATTTTCTAATTGCTCTTGTTAATTTTTAAGATATTCACCATCATTACAAATGTAAAAGTTAATACAAATCTGAAGTTCGATCTGATTTTCAGAAATTCCAGCAAACACGTCAGTTGTCTTATCTTTAAATCTTCTAAAGATCGAGGTTTCGTTAAATAAAGAAAGTGAAGAAAATTGTTGGCTTTTTTCACTTTCTCTGTTATTGAATTTCTCATACACAAACTGCCCATCCTGCAGAGCAAAGTAACAGTGAGCACTTGAAAATATGTATTTGCCATCAGTCCAAATTGTTCGATATATCATATATATTTAAGCAACAAGTATTTTAATGGTACACAAACTTTATGGAAACGCCATATAAGTTCTAATATTTCATTTCTTGTTTACATATTCATTCACTTTCATTTACTTCTGTCTTGTTTTTAATATTTTCTCTAATAACTAAAAGTTTCAATATTTAGATAAATAAATAAAAGAAAGCACCAATCCAACATATATATTATACTACAATGTATTTCGACAGACTCACTGTTATCGTAGATTTTAATATCGATTTAAACCGCTTTATTCAAACAAATTTCTTCATTAATCTTTTATATTTCAAAAATATATTATATTAAAAATTATAAATTCTGTTTTATAAATCTCAATTTTAAACAAATTATTTTATTAAATTTTTAAACAAAAACATTTTACATTAACATTTTACGCAACACAAAATATCGATATCTAATATCAATAAATTCTCTAAGTCGACTGTTATCAAGAACTTGAGAGAGGAAATAAATATTTTCGATTAATAAATTATAAATAAAAACAATAATCAGGTGAATTTTGTTTAAAACAATGCAAAAAAAGATTATATTGATATGGCTGAGTGGTTGTAGAGATGTAAATAAAATAACTCCATTTTCCGGCGACTTTGAACAATATGAAACTTGGTGTATACTGTTTAAATTTTCTCACAAAAATTCATTGTAAATAAATTATACCACATTTAAAACATATCAAATTAATTTATAAGTATGTAGAATTTTTTAATTTCACATATATACATAAAATAAAATAATAAAATTTAATACATTAAAAATGATGATTATTAATATAACAAATAAATCTTTAATGAAATTTATTTTTGATCTAATGTAAAATTTTCATTTTTTTCGTTTTTTCACTAAATTAGACATAACCAAAAGGATTAAAAAATGTACTGAAAAATTGTGTAGAGACAAAACGGGGTGAGGTATGAAAGGTATAATATTATTATTAAATCGACAAATATTAGAGCTAATTAATAAAAATAGATAAGTAAAAATGTTAAATAATCTTTGATGTAATGTAACATTACAACAAATAAAAAAGATGTATTAACCTTGCAGTGTTGTAATAGATTTTTGTGTTTTTAATTTGTGGAAAAACTGAAATACTCGATTTTGTCCTCGAGAATCCATTGGAAGATCTAAGTGGAAATCTCACGGGGCTTACGGATCCATCATTATTTGAATACCGGCCCCGAGCACTGACAATCGGTCGGTTGATTGAGGAAATTGATGCCATTGATATATACCAAAGACAAATCGGTTGGATAAAGTTGACTTTAAACAATAAATTATTGAGAATTGTGAATTTTTATTTTAAATACCCGCTAGTGTGCGTATCCAAGGTTACTTCTGTCAGGTAGAATTTGCGATGAGAATTGAATTCTACAGAATTCTAGACAGTAGCAGCAGAAGCAGCAACACACACACAAAATGCACACATTCTCATAGACAACAAATGTATTGTGTGTCTTGTTCAAAGCATTGCTACTTACAAATAATTATAATTAATATTTACCAAATGGCAATAGGTAATTTATACAATCAATAAATTGGTTATATGATCAATATTTAGTCTTTCATTAAATATAATAATTATTTCACTAATTATTAACAGCACTTGTGATATTATCCACTTGAGTGTTTTTTGATTTGCTTTGGTTAAAACTGACGTATAATTATGTTAGAGAAGTCCGTTACTATTTTTGCGTATGATTAAACGCACCGCAACAAAAAATTATGTTTTCACTGTTAAAAATGTATTTTGACTCCTCAGAAATATTTTTCGATCAGTCACCGCTTCAATGTTAGGTTAAATGCAAGGTTGGAAAACCATTTTGTCCGAAGACCACATTAAACATTATTTACTTTACAAAGGCATCATTCAATCAGATTTTTCATTTTATAAAAATTTTATGTTTTTGTTTAATATATAAATTACAAATTATCATAATAGAAAAATATTATTAAAACAAAATCATAAATATTTTTGAAATTACATTTTATTAGACAGAGTTGCAGAATTCGGTACCACAAATTATTTTGCAGATCTTTATTTATTTATTTATAATTGAATTATTCAACAAAATTCATATTTATAATATAATCAAAAAGTTTTTTTAACCCCGAAGGTAGCAGATGTGCCACTTTTGGTTTATTGCGTCAGATCAATTTTGTATATTATAGTGATATTATTATTATAACTTTTGTTCCCGTATTTTAAATTGATGAAATGTTGTGACAAGTCATTTAAAAAATTATTTTATTATTTACTCTGGGGGTGCTCAACCTTTTCAGGTCATTAAAAACCTTTGTACTACGAAATTACTAACTGAATCTTTTGTCTTTAAAAAAGTTTTGGGTTTCCTAGCGCAAGTTTTAGATATGTGTTTTCAACGGGTTTTCCGAGAACCCGTCAAACGTTATATGGAACACAAAGGTTTTTCTGTACCAAAGTCGTAGGGAGAAAACAATTTATTGATGTTTTCTAACCCTTATCTACCTTTTTCTGACTATGGTCTTGCACTAAACCTAGGTTGAAGAAAACCGATTTACATTTTATAAAAATCAAATCAATATTATTACACATAATTTACCAAAAATTTTTAAAAATCATTTTTTGTTTTAATTTTATTTTTATAATATTACGTACGTTATAAAATAAAGTATTGAAACATTAGTGATTCATTTTCATGATATAAAACGAATGACTATTTAATAATTGAAGTAAAAATATTTACCAAAAGTATTTTAACTGTAAAAAAATTTCTGCAAATAATATTTCATATATTAAAAATTGATTTTAATGCTTTCTGTTGGATGTAACACAAATTTCACATGATTTACATTTAAATTTAAAATAACTTTTGAGATAATCAACAAAATCCATCCTTTTTTTTATAAATAAAGGTTTAATTTTTTAAATTTATTAAAAATTAAAAAATATATTTTTAAATCTTTGCTTCATTTTGCCTCCATTATGAGTTTTCTGAAAATACATAACCGAAATATTAATATTGATAAATTGGTATTAGTAATTATTTCACATAAAATTTTAAAATTTTTTATATCATTTGCAAAACATTTCTTTGCAGATCTACTTTAAAAAATGCGTTGACTAAGAAACCCATTTATTTGGGTCTTTTAAATACCTATTGGAGAGTTTCACCTTTATTCTGTAAATTTTAGTGTGAGCATAATCAGAAAAATAAATAAAGTTTTATATTCATATGGACTGAATAAGAGTTAAAATATCTTCATCGCCATTGTGTTTATCTTATATAATTGGAATTTCTGGATCACCACCCCCCCCCCTTTGCGATAAATCACAGTTTATACGCCCTCCCCCATAATAGTTATTCCAAATAATACGATATTGTTAAATATTATTTATATTTTATCTATTCAACTTTTTAAATAGCTTCGTCCTATCAATTTGTCTCTAAACTCGCTAGTGCCTCCGTGAACGGGTCAAGCGCCCACTGTCGGACGGTACCGCTGTTGAATGTTATGTGGAATATTTAAAAAATATTTTCAATTTTTTAATTTAATTTTAATTTTTTGATTGTTTTGATTGTTTTTAAGCACGCTCAACTGAATAATGAATAACTCAAATATTTATATTATCAATGAAGGTGCTAGGATATTCGGTTAGCTCATAATTGTAATAAAAAGCAACATTTCATTACCAATAATTTTCACAGGTTTTTTGATGCGAAAAAGAACTATCATAATTTATGAGAGAAATTTTGAAATTTATGTTTTTATAAGTTTGTAAAATAAACTCAAATTTTAACATTTCTTTAGTCCAATGTGCTAGGGCCATTTGCACCGTGAGAGAAATTCTTTTGAAAAAAAGTGCACGTTAAACGCATATGAAATAAAGTACATATTAAATAGAGATTTTCATCTATCAGTTTTCACGTATTTAAAATTTTGTTTTAACGAACAATTGATTTATTAAAAAAATAAAATAAAGTTGAACTATATATATATATATATGAATATTAAAAGAGAGTTTCCTTTGACAGGAGGAGTAACTGAGAATTTTTCTACCTGGACAATCAACTATTAATCCCTTTCAATACCATATTACCTTTTGCATTTTGTGATTTTTTATACAGCAAATCACAACACAATTGCACAAATGGAATTGTGCCATAACCAAAATTGGCATTGAACAAAAGTCTTTAACAATGGTTCCTAAAATTTTTTTCTTTAAAAATTCTGATTTAACAACAATATGTATTTGGAATTGGTTTAGATTTACATAGGTTTCAAATAAAATAAGAAAAATTCATTATAAAATTCGATGGAGCACTTGTTACATTTTCGTAAAGTACCGGTAAGGAACCTCTGATGACATTAGTGTTAAAAGAAAATGAAATCTTACACGCAAGAAATTTTGTGACCCGTACTTGTGTATACATTAAACTGTGCTGAGATAGATTCTATAACGTAAAATAAAAACCGATAACCTTATAATATAAACACATACCAGCTCACCTTGATGTTGTTCTGAGGAAGTGCAGTAAAACACACTACACTATAGAAATTTAAAAAAGTGGTAGAAAAAAAAATAATGCACACAATCACAACACATAATAAAAAACGCATACAAACTTTTAACAAGTAAACAAGCTGCGTAGTTCACTCCTATAATAACTTAATTGTTGGCTATTTGTGTTTCAAATAAAGCTTAACCTTGAAATTGGTGTAAACCTCTAAAAATTGAAAAAAGAACTAAGATTTAACGAGGATTTTTGTAGCACAATTTGTTTAATTTACATTACAATTTAATAATACGAATTAAAATATTTTGAATTAAAATTAAAACAAATTTTTTAAATGCCAAAATATTTATACTCTGGTAAATCAGAACAAAATTTACCTTAAGATTTGGAGTTCATTTTTAATACTTCGGGTTTTCACAAATAATTTGAGAAAAATACATGTGAGTATGTGATATCGGAAATTTTTAAAAGGTTGAAAAGTGTGAAGCTTAAGGAAAGCCATCCGATCAACCTCTATTATATCTAAATTTTATCCTTAAAGTTGACCTCACTTGTCTATATTGTCATTCAAGTATATGTTTGGAATAAACAAAAAGGACTTATAAATAACTTTGTTTTATGCGAAATTGTAGATATGTTGTTATATACAAAACTTTTTTATACTAAATAAATCGAGGAAACAAAAATAAATTCTTTAAAACTTCAAAGGATTTTTGAAAGTAAAGAACGAATCCCTATAACAAACTTGAAAAACGAAAAAATAATATATTATATAATTAACATTTATTTATTTAATTAATTAAAAAGATTTAAGATGCGATTTATTATTTAATGATCAGTTTAATAAACACGGAATATAAATTTTAATTAATTATAATAATAATTATATACCATTTAAAGAATTCAAATTTAGATTTGTCACGTCAGAATTTATTAAAATTTATTACCAATTTTTAAACAGGGTCAAAAGGGGTTGTCAAGACAAATTCAGATTTTTAATTTAATTACTGATTGCGCAAGTTGGTATTTGATAAGGCATAGGCAAATCTTGCTTTTAATTTCGAAGGCATCATTGCTAAAAATATTGAAATTGTCTGTTGCAACAATGTTTCATTCGAAAAAGTCTAAATTCAAAATTAAAACTCTAAATAATATTTATTAATTTCTAGTATTAAAACAAAGTATTATTGAAATTTTTTTTAAAATAATTATTCTTTATGCAATTTAAATTTATTTAATATTAAATAGACTCTTTTTGCTTTTCTCCGTTTTACTTTTTAAAAAAAGCTCTTTAATAAAAGATTTGCTTTTCGAAATTTTCATTTCGCCAACTTTTATAATTTAAAATATTGACTTGTTAATTTTTAATTTTTTTATCCGGAGAAATAATAGTTTATAAATAATAATTATTGAACTCATTGAACATTAATACAGAGTCGCTAAATTTCAGATTTCCTAATATAACTTG
>CM039680.1:30479316-30659316 GCA_022537955.1 Schmidtea mediterranea | reverse complement strand
TTACTGACAGCTTTTTTGTTTTTTATAATGAAGGATTTATCAAATAATGGAGGATTCCTGCGAGAGGATTCCGCTGGCTCTTTGAAATTCCATTTACAAATCTTTAGATCTCGATTCAAACCCAATGAATCTAGAATCGGGTCTGATTGAATCTCCAAAACGTTGTCCACAGCTTTCACCTTTGAATGATTTCTCAAATTATCTTGCCAATTACTCATTTGGGGTTCGGATTTGATTTTATTGTTTACTTTCGATGATTTTAAACTTTTACAATTGTCGATATTCCTAATGAAAGTAATTTGTTTGCTTCGATAGTCAATTGGCGGTAAATTTTCGTTGTCAGATTCTGGAGACTTTGAGCGTTTTGTGAGATTTCTCTCCCAATTATTTACTGATTCCAATTGATAACAAGTGGAAAAGATTTCCCTTTCTACGAGACAATACAAATACCATAATTTTTCATGGAATGGAAGATTGGAATCGGAGCATGAAGATTTCTCGTCAGGATTAGGTCTTTCCAATGATTCCAGAGCAATTTTGGCATCATTGATCGCTTGAAGAACTTTATTAAATCCTCGACTGTGTCGAGATTGCTGGAAGTATTCGGCATGATCTCGAGCTATTATTTTTACGACATCGAATGTAAGAATATGGTGAAGATTTGAAAGAGTTTGGTGAATTGATAGTTGAAGATCTATATATTTGAAGTCGTTATCTTCCAGAAAGACTTTATAAATAGAGGAGGTCGAATTCGACTTCATTGATTGAATATGGAGAAGGTCATTGATATCTGAGGGTTTTCTACTAAAATATTGTGAATAATACTGAATGATATTCCGATAGGTAGCATTGAAATTATTAAAATGGCTTTTTAATTGACTTCCAACCAGATTTATGTTATCATAAATCAGCCTTAATCTATCCCAAAGCTTTTTGGAATCTCTTGGCTGGATTTTCGAGTTCATTTGGTTAATAATCTAATTATTAATGAAATTAAATTAATATAAAAATATTAAATATAAATATTATAAGTTTAGAAAATAATATAAAAAATATTTATATTATTTAAAAAATTTAATTCATTAAAATTAATTGATATAAAATAAAAAATTAATTGTAAATTTTTGGTTTTTGGTTTTTTTAAAGAATCATAGAGTGAAAATAATATTTTCTTTAAATAAAAACTTCCCTAAAGACATTATCAAAACTGCTGAAGCCTCATGGACTGAGGGTTTGTCAGGGGGACCTTTGCAAGTCATATTGTGATGTATATGACTTTTAAAGAACTTTAGCAAACTGGTCCTTTCAAAGAAATAATTTATTTGCGAAAGTTAAGAGAAATATTTCAAAATAAAAGTTTATGTAAATTTAATTTATTTTTAATTTTAATTTTTTACACGTTAAACAAATGCATCGCAATAAATTTTTAAAAAAAAGAAATTTAAAATTTTTTTTTAAATCTCTCAATAAATAACTTTATCTCAAGTAATTGTTGAATTGAAAATTTTATGAAGAGAAATGATTTCTCAGTTCAAAAAATCACTAGAGTGGGTCAAGAGGACAATTGCCCAATTGAAAAACAAATTGGGAGAAAGGTTTCTGAATGCGGAAAATTATATACTAAGAATGAATATCGTTAAAGGCTTACATGGGAAAATACCTCCTCATTTGTTTCAGAAAGTAATATGGAAATTCAAGACGCGATTAATAATTTTTATTGATAAGTTTAAATATAATTTAATTTTTAAACAATTTAAAAACTATTTAAATTTTTTTATTTATTGTTTACATTGTAAATATTAATAAATACAAATTGTTAAACTTAGTTCTTTTTTAAACCACAAACTAATTTTAATATATATTATATAATATATAATTTAAATAATTATAATTATAATAATTCAAGAACATAAATTTTAAAAATATTTCCTTAAAGAAAGAAAAATGTTTAGGTCCAAGGGCTGCTAATTGAATAGGCCTGCTTTATTGTATACGGCATCAATTTGGAAGGCTCCTACTGAAAACATATTTCAAAAGTTTCAACGTGGAGATAATTTTGTTTTATTGTTTATCAAAATATTTAAATAAATAAAATAATAAAGGATTAAAATCAAAGAATTTATAGTATTTAAAAGAAAATAAATCCAAATGAAGGAATGTTAATCTAAATTCAGCTAATCCGATTATCATCTAATTAGTCGAAACAATGAAATAATAATTTATTCTTACTAGAATTTTATGCCAAATAAATATTTGTTTAAAATGTGAAATTTAAAAGAATTTGATTGGAGGAAATTTATTTCATAAATTTAAAAATCATCAAAACAAATTCAAATAATATCAATAATTTTTTAGTCACAAATCCAAATTCATTGATTTTTGTTTCAAATTCCGCCAGAAAAACAATTTAAAATGTTGTAAATATATTTTAATTTAATTTTAAATTTAATTTTCAATTAAATCGATAATATTATTTAATTAACAAGAATAATGACTATGGATCGAATCGGCCGGGGTGATTTGAATGATTCGGTCCAGGCTTGTTGGCCATTTAATGAGAATATGTTACGAGTGCCGTTAGTGGTACTCCGACAGGTCGACACGACAATTTTGCCTTTATTTTTGTCCTGGTGCATTAATAAAAATACATAGTAAATAGCTGCTGTCACATTGGCCCAAAAAGCCCTATCGGGTGATCGGGCAATGACTGATCACCCGATAGGTCGATCCACCCGTGTTAAGATAATTGAAGGTTTCAGTAAATCTAGAAAGTTATAATGACTTCGCATGTATTTGTTAGGATTCTCGTTTTTTATGCTATGATACCCAAATTTTATTGTTCATTTTTTCTCTACCTTTTTAGTGACATTTCTAAAATATATATCAGGAGTTAAACATCTCATTATGTAACGGTTCTCGTGGAAGGGGTAACTCCCCTGTACATAAAACTGGAAATGTCCTTGTGTATTGCAGGTTAGATTTTTTTATATTTCATATGTGATATTTTAGAATACTTGCTGGGTTTTAAGCATTAATAATTACAGAAGCTAAATAGTTCAAATTCTAAAAAAAACTAATAATAAGTTGTTATTAATTAAAACAATTATATAAAAAAATACAATAAATCTCACCAAAAATCATGACTTGGTAATTGATCGTTCTGAATACTTTAATGAAACTACAAAATATAAAGTTTTGAAATATAATATTTACTTTTAAATGCTGATAATATTTACAAAGTTTTCTGACCTATTAAAACAACTGATTGGACATTTAATACATTGAAGCATTGAAATTCAGTGTTACTCTATAAGTTACATTTAAAATTATTCAACATTTTATTTTTATTATTAATATTATTTACGATTTCAATTTATCTTTGTATTAATCTTTGTACTTTAGTAACAATGTGTCAAAAAGGTTAATTTGATGAACGCAGACAATAATACATCCAAGGGAAATCAAACATCTAAATAAAATTGCATCACATAACCTTTGCTTTGAATGCTTTTGTTATTCTACATTTCTTTTCATAAGTTTACCATGAAGATGTTTTAACAAATAACTATTTTGTGAACTTTTTCCATTATTAAAAAATAAGAACACTAATTATTGTCCTGTTTATTTCAAACTTTTTCCTTAACAAGTACTAATTAACCAACACTGAAAGATCTGTGAGTTTTACTTTCTTGATTATAGTTATTGATATCATATACTGATCTAAACTAGTATATCATGTATTCTTGATACTTTACTGTAAGTTTCTGGATAAAAAGTAAAACGCTCTTTGTACGATTTTTCTCTATAAACTGCTTCTTCTGAACTGACTCTTATACTTGTGAAGTAAAGCTTCTTTCCAGGTTTAATTTTTTTTCTTCCAAACAACAAGAAATTCAGTCTTTCATTATTTGGAATTGTCTTTCAATTTGTCCATTCATGGATAACGATAAGAACTTGAATAAACATATTTCATATATTTTAATGTAATATTATTTTAAATGTTTTAAATCGAAACATTTTCCTTTATTAGCAGAATTTCTTTGTTGTGAGAAACGCCAAAGCGACTTTAGTTTTAATAGTCACTTCAATAAAAAATATGACCTTGATTATAAATTTAAAATATTGCCGGGATTCTGCTTTTAAAAAATACAAAATTCCAACGTACAAATAATAATAACAGATTTTACGAAGAAATAATTAAAAATCATTTAATCGAATTTTCTAATTGTTAAAAAAAAATCTTGTTATTAAATTGTATAGTTTTGCCCCTTTATAAATTATGTAATATTTTATTTAATATAAATTTTGAGTTTTCCTATTTCTATTGGTTCAAGAAATATGCCTTTTTGTATTAAATATACTTTTACTATCGATTATAAGGAAAAACGCTATCCGGACAATGAAATAAAAATCCCGGTCATGAGATGTCCGAATAATCGAGAGTCTAATGTAAAGTATAGGTAAAATTTAATTGTTTATAATATGCTTGATCTGAAATTCAAAATGTTGCGTAATGTATGTTATACGTGTTTTGTTGTGAATTTGGCAATTTTATTGAGTTTTCCCCTTAACAAAATAGAAACAGGATTTAATTCCATACTAAATGGCTTGCAAAGAATTTGAAAATATTGCGCCATGGGTGCTATACAGAAGAAAATTTTGGATTGTCATCTTGTTAAATAAGTTATTTACTTCGTTGAAATAATTTGAATTTATGAATAAAATATGTCAAAATAATGTCAGATAACAAATCTGTAGTCATCTAGGTTTACAGCGTGGTAACAATCGAAAGAAATATTTCAACCAAAGCTTCGTCAGAAATGTTGGTAAAAAGAAGATTGCTCATCGTAAAAGAATATGAAATCGAAGTCGAAATATTGTAATTGTCAACAACAGAAAACAAAGCCGACACACTGACTAGAACTCCTTTGAATTGGAGTTACAAAAAGGAATGAGATAGACTGAGATTCTTGGTTAAAGAAGTTGTGATTACAATTTCTGAGCATGGGTTACGAGAAATTGTAAAGAAATTTGATAAATGTCAATCTGTTGATATCTTCAACCAGTACAAACGAGCAAGGGACAATTAAATACAGAGAAAAGATTATATATTGATGTAGCAAAAGTTAATCAGAGAAAATTCTTAACAATTATTTATTGTCGACCTTCTCGTTTTGCAATTTGGCGAGAAATAAAGAATGAAAGTGCAGATGAAATATTCAAACAGCTGGAGCAAGTGCTTTTGAAATTTTGCTAGATAATTATTTATCTTTTAGATAGGAAACGTTTTTATCATTAATGAAAAGAAGAAAACTGAACACAGGTGCGCAAACTGAGCAGCAGGGAACGATATTATTGAAAAAAATTACAAAACGATAAAAGTAGCTGTTACGTGATAACTATGTCAGATTCAGTAAGCAATCTATTGGTCCAGCAATACTCCAGTGACCGACTTCGTTAAACCACTAGCAAATACATACGACACAAAACTCCGAAGTGTTGATAATATGTTCCAGATAAACGATAAAGCGTTGGTAAAACCTTCTCATTTGCCGTTATGAACAGCGTCATGATTAAGAGGAAAGTTCATGAAGGTAGATTACTGATCCGTGGCAATAAGATGGCTCATAGTAGATATAACTTATATCTTATGCCTTATAGCATATAAAACATTGAAATGAAGATTCACAAGAATCTTGGGGAAATGTAGAAATAAAGAAGAGAATTTTGTTTAAATATTCAAATGTGATAAATAAATAGAAAATTGAAAAAAGGCGTGTTTCAATTATCTTCAATTATAAATAAATCAAAAAGTAATTATTCAAAACAATTTATATTTTTGATATTCTTATATTATTTATATATAAGACTTAAAATAAAAGGTAATGTGACTAAAGAGTACTGAGCTATAATATAATAGGAAATCGTAACTGGAAGTCAAAAGCTAAGCTAATATTTGGTTAAATTTTGAAATTTTTTATTCTAGTTAAAATATTAAATACTGATAATAGTAAGTAGTTATATTATTAGATTAATTTTATACTATAATAGTTATATAATAATATAATAGTAAGTAGTTATATTATTAGATTCATTTTATATTAATATTAACTACTGATAATAGTAAGTATTTATATAATTAGATTCATTTTATGTTAATATTAACTACTGATAATAGTAAGTAGTTATATTATTAGATTTATTTTCCTATTTGAATTGATAATTTTGTTGAAAAATTATGGAAACGATTTTCTAAGTTCCGATCACCGGGATAAATTTTTTTCTACTAGAGTTACTTTTTATGATATTCTTCTGAATCTTTTTTTGCTAAAAGTTCAAAGTATGCCAAAAGTTTTCTATAAGATCTCAGTATGATTGCTAATATTTCGTCGATTTTGACCAGGAGAAAAATAATTTTGTTGTAGAGGGGAGTTAATAAAACGTCTTTTTTCATTTACACAATATATTCAATTCATTGTAAGTAAATCAGAAAAAATAACATTTAAAAATTCATAAATTATTTTCTAAAATTATATTTTTTACATATTTTCATTTTTTGACTTCTTTTTCGAGGCTTTTAGAAGTGAATAAAAATCTTCAAAATTAATACGAATTTCCAGTGTGGACTTGACTAAGTTTGATTATAAGCTGTTCTTGTCTCGCTTCCGTGGTGGAAAAATGCGTTCAAAAAAATTGTTACTTATTGGAATAAAATTAATTTGTTTTAATGAGTTCAACATTCACAGACTTCTAGTCTTCATACGGTTGCATTGTTTGTGGAGTAGATTGTTTCAACTTGGAAACAAGGTCACCGAGATCTATGTTATAAGTGATGACGTCCATGTTTAGTTCTGGCTTATATTGAAAATATAAGCCATTTTGTAAAATTAAATAAACCCTCGAACCCGGCCCGTATAATTTTATTGATAGCCTATTAACCAAATAGTGATTGCCGAACCTGGAATCTCCTGGAGAAAATGACGGTGTTAGCAAGGCTTGATCCAAATGATTTATATATAAATTTCGACTTAAATCTTTAGTCTGAGTTTCATGACATATTATGTAGAATTTGATGAACGTTTCAGTTCTAGAAATAAAGATAAAATCATATTCACAACAAGTAGCTTCTTGTCTTTCAACTATTAAAACTTCGTTTTCATTATTATTTTTGTTGTCATCCTATATTTTTAAAAAATTTAAGAACTGATTATTGAACAATTTTAACTATTAATTAAAATTAAATAGGATTTCCTTTTTAAAATTTATTTTAATTTTATTTATGAAATCAATTCATGAATTTACAACTTTGTAAGGATTAAATTTAAATATGCAAAACTTTTTATTTTCAAATATATTTAATAAACATTATTGGATAATAAATCGACACTATAAAACTAAAAAACACCCAAAGATTGCCTGCTAGAGATTATAAATATTTGTAGACTTAATTTAATATCTCGCTAACAACAATTGTGCTTGCCCCCCCTCTTAAAAAAACGCCTCATTTATATAAATTAAAAATAAATTAAACACTTTTTACTTGATATATCGAAAAATTTTTGTTTGATATTTTATGGAAATTGAAGGGATGAAAATTGTAACTTTAATAGTGAAAATAAACGCCCCCTCCCCTCCTACGTTAGGCCAAGTAACTTATTCACTTATTCATTAGAGATCATTAGAAAAAAAAACAATTCATGTAAAAAAAGATTGATTTAGCCCTGTTTATTAATTGTTATCATTGTTGAGGATACCTAAATAATAGAATAAAATAATTAATAAACATGTAAAATGATTGGGGAAACAATGATAAGTGATTAAGATGTGGTTCTGGAGCTTAATAAAAAGCGAATGAAAAAGAAATGTTGAATAACGAGAAAGGAATAAGAGAAAATCAATAAAAACAGACAATTAAATTAAAGAAGGTCATTTATAATTAACAAGTGCAAATTTAAGAAAACAAAAACAAAATTTGCACATTATCTCGAAAGTCCTTTCAAGATAAGAGAAGAAATGTTGTTTGGGAATCCGGGAAAGGGCATCTCTAAAAAATTATTTATCTGGACAGCTGTCAGTGATTATAGAGGCCCAAAGGGAGTTAGCGGTAAAAGATATCAGAAATTCTATTTGACATCAGTAAGTATTATGGGATAACGGAGTATAAAAAGGTCAATTGGAATCAAGGAGACAAAAAAGAAATTAAACAGAAATTTGAAACAGAAATTAAGCAAGGTCAAAGTAAAGCAACTAAATCAGAGTTACATATCACAGAAACACGTCACAATAGTCAAGTGATTGTGAAATTCAATTGATCCGAAAAGTGCTATTTTTCCCGAAGGGTCGTAATAAGCACCAAATGTGATTGATAGATAATTCGTTGTGTCATTTTAAAGTGTAGATAAAGTGTATTAATCAATAAAGTTTATATCGTTTGGAGTTCATTACTGTTGTTTAAAAGCAGGCTTGGAGTCAGATTGACAATAATTCCTATTCGAATTCACCGACAACCCCAACATCATTATAAATATACAATATTAAATGGAGAAAAAAAAGCCATCTTGAAAAATTCAGTAAACTTTACAAATCATTTAAAAAACAAAAACGCTATTACAAAATTCTACATTTAAGTTTTTGATGCTCTTCTTTCGGTGATCTGTTAGGTCTAGCAATAAATGTTTTATTTCCGTCGGAAAATAAGATCATATTCTCGGAAATAGATTGAACGGTGTTAATTTTGATTTCCTCCTTTGAGCCGTTGACATTTATCAATTGAATATACAAACAACTGTTCCATCGGAATATCCAAAACAGCCGACTCTTGCCAACATCGAGAAACAAGAGACGATGATCCAAAGTTTCAATAATATGAGTTGGGGTCGACTCGTAGATTTGATTTGTAGCTAAATGCAAGTAATTATCTGTCATTTCATCATAAACCGCTATTCGGCCGTCATTGGGACATGAAACCCAAATCTCTCGAGTCTTAAACGAGATCGCTACGAACATGGGAGACAAATTACCAAATTCAAAAACCTTCAATTCTTTTTCAAGAGAATTATCAAGAAGAATAACTTGATTCCTCGATGGATAAGCAACGAAAATCGAATTATTTGTCAAATCAAAACAAAATCCCCCGAATAGTCCGGAATAAATCGGTGAAATATTCTCCCTCTCACCATTCAATGACAACTGAATAAGACACGATGATTGGTCTAATCCGATTTTCCCGCTGACAAAGATTTTATTCAGAAAACATTTGATAAAAATCGGGAATATTTTCGAATTTTCTACGCTTATAAAAAACGAGCGTAATTTCAACCCGCGAGAATTTGCTAGACAAATTTCCGGACTGTCTTTGATAATGTAAATGAGAGAAATTTTATCGTCAGAAATGTCAAGGATATTCGTTTGATGAATAGAGGTTATTCCAATAACGGAAGTGTCGATGTGGTTGAGAAAGTATTTTTCAAGAGTGTATTCTCGATATTTTCTCATATTCTTTCGAATAGTCGTCTCGTCAAAGGATTTAAATTTCAGGTCGCAGTAGCTCATACCGAATTCACTGGAATTTGTCACCAAAACACTTTTTGATCGAACTCGTGAATTCGTTGGTTTTTTGGGAATGTTATGTTTTTCTAAGACTTCTGTGAGATTTTGAATAAAATTTTCATTCGATTCCGGAGATAAGACATCTAAAGAAAGGTCTTTGGTTTTGATATCATTCAACAACTGATTCATGAGTTGCAATTTGGTTTTAAAAATATTATTACTAGAAGTGACATGGAGCTCATCGAATTCTGCTGACATGTTCAAAACCTTTTGTTTTTTGTTGAACAAATATTCCGTGAGTTGTTTGTGTAGAAACGAAGGAGCGAGACTTTTTATTCCTTTATGATCAAGTTGTGTATGGTTTCTGCATAATGGACAGCATATTTGTTTAGGACTTGTTTCCAATCCATGGCTGGCATAGCTCTCTAAACACGATAAACAGAACACATGTCCACATTGCAATTGCCTAGGCTCATCTATTGCTCCCAAATGTATCGGGCATGTTAGGAGATCTTCAAGGTTCTCAATGCTCGAAAACTCATTATTTGATTTATGGAAAACCTGAAAAAATTACAAATTCTAACTTTTTAGGATATGAAGCATTAAATTTTAATTTTACATGGATTTTGTTGAAAATGTCTCTTTTAACGAAACATCAACTATAATAATATTTTGTTTTTTTTTTGTTTTTCACCTCTGATAAGAGTCTTTGTTAACAGTCTTTTTTTTAGCACAGTCTTTTTCAAGTGATTTCACCAGGTGAAATAACTTGAAAAAGGCTATGCCGAAAATTCGTGAATACCTTAAATAAATCTGATTCATAGTCAAATTTTGTAGAAAATATTATGAAACATCAACTGCCAAAAGATATTTGAGAAGAACTTGGTCAGAAAATGTATTTTACAATTTTACACAATGGAGAAGAACCTTCCCCATCTGGACCAATGATTGTAATTTTGAAAATTCAGTAAAATATTTTGATAAATTGGTTGAGTTGTTGATAAAGAATGGCTATTCGAAATCATTTTTTATTGATGATAAAAGAGACTGTTGGCAAATTGATTAAGAATCCTTAGGATTCATGTTTGAGAAAATGTGATTGTAATTTATCTAATTGATGCAAATAGGTTGTTGGTATAAAGAATGGAATAGGAATAGCGTATATAAGAATGATGAACCTAAATTTGTTTTAGTATTATCTTTATGTGGAAGGTTTTTAGAAATTATGAAAGAAAGACGAGTAAGCTGTTAGGAAATTAAGACTATAAGATCGTTCCTAATTCGTGTAAATTACCATTAAGAAATCAAAAACTCCGATTGGATTGTTTGGATCCCGTTTATCAATTTACATGTAATGGGTGTAATGTCGCAAATATTAGAGAGACTTCTCCTCATAACTGAACTCGAGCTCTTGAACATTGTCTATTAAATGGTTTGACAAATATAAGTACGCACAACAAAGGTTGTATGAGTAAAACATATAAGTTGTATTAAAAAATTTTATTAAATTTTTAAAATAATAATTAGGAACGTGTTGTATGTGAAGCGTTGTTGATAAGATCATTGGAATCGAAAATCAATTCGCAAATTTCAATTAGCACAAGTGTTCTGAATGTTTTTAAATAGTCTTGGTTGGTGAATTGTGGATAATTTGATCGGTTTGTTTTCAGATGTATTGTTGATAAATGATGGTTTGTTTTAAATTAAATTTTAAAATTTATAAATCCTAAAATTATTATACAATATTTTTAAAAAAACAGTTTTAATATATTTGTTAAAAAAAAATAAAATAATTTATTATTTAAATTAAATTAAATTTTTTGAAAAATTAATAAAATTTGTATAAATTGTTTAATACTCCTCAATATCCAGTTTTATTATCTTACGTGATGATGAAAGGAAAACTGTTGAGATATTTCGTAAAACGTGTGTTTCAAATGCGCTTTCTTGATATTGAATCCTTTTCATGTTTATTTAATAATAATAATAATAATAATAATAATAATAATAATAATAATAATAATAATAATAATAATAATAATAATAATAATAATAATAATAATAATAATAATAATAAATTATAATATATAATATATTATAATAATAGATAATTATAATTAATTTTATTATTACCAGTAAAGAAATTCAAGCGGAAAACTGAAAAAAACTATTATGAATGATTAAAACTTCTTCACTAAACATTCATTAGTAAAAATGATAAATTCTATCTAGCCCATTCATAAGGTGATCTAGAATTATGGAACAACTGCACTTTTGATATCATGAAACAAATAATTTGATCGTAAATGTAATTATAATTTGATCCTTTTCAACAATTATACTTATAATTAACAATGTTGATAAATTCTACATATTGCAAATATTACATTCACATATAACGTATAAGATATTTATTTGACAAAACTTAAGTTGCAAAGATATAAAAGATATATAAACGGAATAGCTGCAAAATTGTCTCAGTTTTATCAGAAGAACTTTCGAATTATAGATAATAATAATAATAATAATAATAATAATAATAATAATAATAATAATAATAATAATAATAATAATAATAATAATAATAATAATAATTAATCACGAGACATTGAATAATATGTTTTCACAATATGAATAATAAATTTGTACAGCAAATTCTAAAGAGAACTTTTAAATACTAGAACTGCCAGAGTTGATTCGTATATTTAGGTATACATTAAGCATATCATTGGAATTAATTTACTTAAATCGAAAATCGAAATATATTTTCAATTGCTTTTAATGTCATCTTAAAAATCATATTAGGTGCTAATAAATTTTTACCAAAAAATGTGAAATCCTTCATTTTAACTTTTTGATATTTTTAAGTTGTTTTTTATTAACTTTTTATATGAATTTAAAAGATTTGTTTGATTTGAAATTCCATAACTAGCACAAACAAATACGATTCAAATTTTCATTCATTTCTCCAGAGCTTTTCAAACTTAAGTGGTGCAAACTGTATCACAAGAATTTAAATACTCGGTTAACACAATTAAGTAGTTAGCCTAACATGGAAAGACAAATCCAAAGTGCACTAAATATGATAAAGGATTACATTTCTCAAAATATTTCTTTGAACTTCGGCTCATTTTCTCCAACGAATAGAGTTATTCAGAAAGAATTTTCGAAATGAAATCGGAAATTTGAAGTAAACAATTCTGAACTATGTTTTAACATCTTATTTAGAGACGAATTACCAGTCATAAAGTTGTTAAGATAATGGATAAGGTAAAAACTAAAGAAGTCAAATCCTTATTAAAAAGAGAATATGTAAGTAATGTGACCAGAAATTTGAATTTTTATGGCAAAAAGCAGACTTATTTAAATAGATGTATTTAAAGGTAAATAATTCAACATACTTTACTCTTATTTCTTATATTTTTTGATGTATTGTACAGGATTATATTCATAATTTCTGTTAATTCAAAATGTCGGTATTTGCTAGATCAGTGAAAGTAATGCCTTTTGTGTCTCTGAGAATGTGGAGAAACAGTCCTTTTATGTATGAAAGTGATGACTATGTCTGTAATATTTTCCACTCAAGGGAGATGGTAAGTGACAAAAAAGTAATATGAATAATTATTATATCTTTTAAGAATCGGTCTTTGGTAGAACATTAAAAATCGTGACACCGAGTGAGAACACACATTCAAATGTCGTAGTCAGAAAATAAAAGTAAAAGATAGATTTTTCAACTGGAATAATTCCATTTTTGTTTTATTTGATATTTGAATTTTGAAATGGAAATGAGTCTCCGGGCGTCATTCCAACGTAATAAGGGTGAACTTTTCTTCGTTCATTACAAAGTTTTTTTAATTTTAAAATATTTGTATCAAAGTTGGGAAAGAGATAAAATTTAATTTATTATTATTTAGATTTGAAATGTGTTTTTATCATGTTTAACACAGATTTGCGGCATTTGAAAATCGTATAAAACAAAATAAATTAGCCATAGAACTCGGGCATTACATAAAAAAATATATAAATATATACAGTTTCCTTAACTTTCGTTATCGTGATGCGACAGTACTAACTCATTTACGGTACTGTTTTTAAGTTTAAAAAAATTTATAAAATAAATGTTTTTTTTAAAAAATTTTAATCATTATGCGGATAAAGATTGCACCGGATTTATTGCCTGAGAAATAAGCATTTACAGAAACAACAAACCGGATCGAGAATATAATAACAAATGAGTACAAGACTGACAATTACCTGGGAACTCCTGGACAACCTCTGTTACTCTAGACACTAAGGAAATTATATTGCATGAATTAAAATTATTTCTTTCATCTTCATGACCCAATAATTGCTTCACAGGAAAGCGTGACAGAAAAATATCATGATCAATCGAGAAATCACATTAAATAAAAAAACTGTATTGAAACTTTATTATTGCAAAAAACACAAAAATATTTTCAACAAAAACGACAGTGATATTTTCTGTAACAAAATGTTTGCTTTGTTGCAATAATAACTTATTTATCTATATTTTTTATTATTCTAAAATTATAAATTAGTTTTCGAGCAAAAAAAATAAATCCGCATTGTTAAAAATATAATGGAAACAAAAAAATGGTAAAAAAAATGTTTGAATGTAAATGCTAAAATTTGTTTTTACGGATTTTTAAGATATTTTTGTACTCTTACTTGTGTTCGGTTATTAAATAGCTTCGGCAAGTAAATAATTATTTTTCATTCCGAGCATCTTTTATTAAAATAAAAAGACAAAACATAATAATTATTTTCGCAATACACCAATGACAAAATTTTCAGTATGTTAATTAGCAATAATTACAATCAGTATAATTTCATCTTTTTTATCAACAGTCAGAACTATAAGCAGGAGACCCTGAGGATATCTGTCTTAAACTGCGTACAAATATGATTCTAACAAAAAAAAACTCTATCAATATTTTCTAATAGTAAGTTACATGCTCTAATTCCGATTTCATAATGATGATTTCAAATTTGCGTCCACCTTTCTAGCAATTTCATATCTAAATTAATCTATTTATTATTTTTGGGTTATTATTATTGAAAGTCGGTTCCCTCTGACTCCTCGCGTCCTTTTCGAATCAAATAAGCAAACCCAACACAGAATAATTTTATTTGCACTTTATCAGAGTTACAACTCAATCCGATTTATTTCAATGTTTTGTAATCACAATTTGTGATTTATTTGCACCCTTCAACCACCGTATAAATTTGATTATCTTAAGCTAGGTTATCCGATGGATAATCACCCTTTCTGATAGATAACTTTTGACTTTACTTGGGTTTATATTCTTCTAATGACCTGACTACACTACTCGTTTGCTTCGACCACTGGCCATTTCGTGTTTTTCCCTTTTCCATTTATACTCCTGCTCAGACTGTTTTCAGACATTTGTCAACAACGTTTGCTCCATTACTAAATTACAAATTACGAAATAATTACCTCTCCATGGTTTACCATTTTATATTATTCCGTCTACATGCCGGGTTTTCCTCATCTCTCGGGTTTTCCATTGCCTCGGGTTTCCCATTAACTCGGGCTTCCCAACTGTAATTAATTTTTCTAATTAATTTCATTTTTTGTCTTATATTATTTTCTAGGGACCCTTCAATAAATTTTTATTATTATTTCTGAACTCGTCTCTTAATTTGGCGTTCAACCATACCAATTTCCCCCGATCAATACTACTTTCGAATTTTTGTAAATTTTTTAATTAATGTTGCACTTTTATCATTTTGGTGTTTTATTGATTTTACTGTGCTTTTTTCGTAACACCCCAACATTATTACTCCTACCAATCATAATTAGAGATATTTTTTTCTTGGAGGTTTCCCAAAAGAAATTTTTTCAATTACGCAATATTGTCCTCTTTAATTTTATGTGACATCACGATCCTAAGACTGAAAATCTGACTTAAGTTTTTCTTTCTAATAATGATTGATAAATTTGTAATTAATTAATTAAATAATTAATTTTTACATCTACACTTTCTAGGGAATTATTTTAAATTGAATTAATTTTAGATTGATTTATTTTTTATTATCACCTGTTTCCAGATTTCCCGCCTAAAACATTTGATTTTACATCCAGTAATCTGATTAATTACTTTTTAATTCTTTTGAACAACTTAGAATTTATAATTACTAATGACCTTGTTTGACTTCATTGATTTTTAGTATTTTTTTCGATTTTTAATTTATTTTATTCACTTCTGCTTCTCAGAATTCTGGAGCACCATATCCTTTATTTTTTATCTATTTCCCCAATGATTTTACGCTTTTTTACAATTATTTAATTTCATTATTTAAGTGCCCTCAATAAATTTACACTATGATATTATTTTAAAACCTTGGGGTAGAAGTTCTAAGGACTTCACCGTTCAAATCAATCTACAATTTTATATGGTTAATGAATTTTTTATTTACCTTTTTGATACGCTTTTTGACCAAATGTGACAAATTTCTTCATATATCGTTCTCTCTCTCACACACACACACATATATATATATCAGGGATGGAAACCGGTTAACCGTTATTTTTCCAAATATTTAACTAACCGTAACCAAAATAAAAATAATCATATTCATAAATAAACCGGTTACCGTTAACCGAAATCCTAAAAACCGGTTAAAATAACGTAATTTTCGAATTTAAAATGTGTTCTGCTCAATTTATTTTTCTTCTTTTCATCATACGAATTAATATTTCCTAGAGCTTATGTATATTTTAATAAAAAATCTGCTTGTAAAAAGGTGACATATGACAATTTTGTGGTTATTTATAAAAAAACACAGCTGCAAAATTTTGATTTCGAAAAGAGAAAAAACAAAATATAAAAAATATATATTTAAGTATACCAAGATTAGTATATTATAAAGTTGGGTGCAAATTTAGAACGTCACGTAAGAAGTAAACATCAGGATAAGAACTACAAATTTTAAAGACGAAAGCCTCAAACAGCACTATGCAAAACAAAAAGAAAATCCTAAACATCATCTCCTAATTGTTCAGTTAACTCAGATGTTATCTTGTTTCCTGGTTGATCCCATTTTGTATTTTTTATTTTTATGCTATATTTATAGTTGTGTAATATATACAGAAAAAGTGTTGAAAAATGTTTTTCTGGTCTCTGCTTTATATTTTCAGATTTAATGACTTATCGGGGAAATAAATAAAATTATTTATCATATTCATTATAGTGTTACCTTTTTATAATACTACATTAACAGTAGGATTAGATATTGGTAAATGTTAAGTTCTGTGTTGAAAATAGATTTTTGCAATATCTTTTCTTAATTCAGTTTGCAGCTATTATGCTTTTGCAGTTTGAAACTGAAATTATTACTGAATAAATTACACATGCTTATAATTTTTAATATTGAAATAAATTGGTTTCAATTTACAATTTCATAAATATGATAATTTACATAAATAAACGTAGTAAATAAGATATTTTAAACTTATGAAACTTAAGAGTTGGTGAACAAAAAACTTGATTTTAAAAATTCATAATATGTATTCCTTTGCAATGAAATTTCTTTCACTTCATTCGTAAGCCACATTCTGTAATTATAATAACGTGAATGATAACTTTTTGTTTTGTTTCATGATAGTACACGTTGCTACGCTGAAGCGAATTAAAAAAATTATTCACTTTATCATAATTACAGAATGCTCCCTTCTGATGTCAATAAAACTAAACTTGTTTTACGGTAACAAAGTAATTTTAAAAAAGCGGTTTTTAACGGTTAACCGTTATTTTGCAAACTGGTTTAACCGAAACCGATATTATTCTAATGAAATATAAAACCGGTTAAATTTTAACCGAAATTAATTTTATAAATATATATAAATTAATCATCGTTTTTAATGACCCTCGTCACGTTCTCTAAATGATTTAAGTACTTAATCTATTTGTCCACTCCGAGATTTTCTCAATAATGTATCGATTTTCCTTGAATATTAAATTAGATAAATAAATAAATTAATTAATTATTTTGTTTTTTTATTTTATTCATCTTCAACTATTACTTCGCTTTTTTCTACTTAGTGCAAAGTACAATACGAAACATGAATATTTATTCACATCTAAGACGAATAAAAAATAAAGAATGCTTTGACACTTATCTTTGGAAAAGATGTGCAAAATGAAATAATTAGTCTTATATTGAGAAGAATACTAAAAACTATAGTATCTTCTATACAGTCATCAAAATATTTTTCTGTTATCAAGAACTGCACTCCTGATATCAGTCATAAGGAACAGCTTTCTATTTTTTAAGATGCTTTTAACTTAACGAGAAAGAAGTAGAAATTGAAGAATTTTTTGTGGATTTCTTCACATAACTGATAGCACTGGCTTAGGTTTAGTTGAATTTTTTTCAAATTTATTAGCCGAGCATAATTTGGATCTAATTAATTGTCAGGGGCTATCATGTGATAATGGTGCTAAAATGTGAGGGCAATACAAAAATGTTCAAGCTTTAATCAAAGAAAAAAACCCAGAGCTTTTTACGTTCCATGTGTTAACCGCACATTTAATCTTATGGTATGTGATGCTGCGAGATCAGTGTCAATCGCAATTAACTTTTTTGGTACTGTTCAACGAATTTTTACCTTTTTTGCAGCATCAACTGCTCGATGTAACATACTGCAAAATGTCTGTAAAATAACTGTTAAATCATTATCAGGCACGCATAGGGAAAGCCAGTTAAACAGTATAAAAGTTATAAAAGATAATTTGGCTGAAATTAAGAAGCGTTATATAAAGTTGCAGATTCAAGTACAATTGGTGCTGCGAATGAGATATCATCGTATCAGTTTATACTTTCACTCATAATTCGGTATGATATATATATTGTGTCAAATGAACAAACTAAGCAAGCTTATGCAGAATCTCTCAGCAGATATTTCCATTATCATAAACTTGGTGGAGATACTAAAACTTTTTAGAAACATTCAGAAGTGACGAATCATTTGAAGCAATTATCAAAAGATTTGAAGAAATAGCTATAAAATTAGGCACTGAGCCAGTATTTCCTCAAATTCGGCTTTTCCGAAAGCGATATTTTTTTGAATATGAAGGAACCGATGCACCAGTAAATGGAAAATCTAAATATAAAGTCGAATTTTTACAAGGAATAATTGATGTTGCCTGAATTGATGTAAGCCTGAATAAATAATTCAAAATACTAACAAAATGATAACAACAAAATTTGGCTCGTACCGAGAGATTGCGAAGTTTAGATGCAAATGAATTGTTGAATGTTTGTAAACATTAAGAAGTAGCACACACAAAACCAAATACAGAAGAATCGGACATGAACCATGAAGAGTTATGCTCGGAAATAAATTTATTTTTAAGACTGGAAGCTTCGACGGAATTGAAAGATGCATTGAACATATTGAAGTATATTACTTCAAATTATTTAATAGAAATTTTTTCAAATTTATTTATTGCCCTACGCATTTTACTCACTTCCCTATTTCAGTTGCCAGCGCAGAGAGATCCTTTCCTAAATTAAAGCTCATAAAAAGCTATTTACGTTCCACTATGGACCAAGACCGCTTATTTGCACTAGCTGTAATTTCTATCGAAAAAAAATAAGTTAATCTTTGGACTGTTCTGGTTTAATTGATGAGCTTGCGTCTATGAAAGTCTGAAAAGTTAAATTTAAAATAACATATTTTCAATCTTCAAAAAAACTGCTAACCTATGGGTAACACAAAACGAATAGTATGTCCAACAGTGATATGTATCAAACAGTGCTTTGTACAAACGATGATTTTGTTTAAATTATGAATTATAATACCCTAGTATGTTTAATTAATTATTAACACGTTGACGGACAGTAGGAACAAGCGAAGTTCGAAAATTGACACTATATGTTTTTGTGATCGCACTACTCCCTTCACAACCACGTGCATACTGAATCTGCAACTCGTATAACAGGTGAAATATGAACTTCAACCTAAAAAGATGTTTTCAAAACACGACACTATGCTTCTACGTATACGCCAGTAAGTGCACATTTGTGCTGCTATAGCCGTAGTGTCTAAAAACGACCGTTTCGTTTTGGACGGCTATAGCAGTCATGCCACATTGTGAACTTCGCTTTGACGGCTATAGCCGCAATTGTCCGTCAACGTGTTAATAATATATATATATATATATATATATATATATATATATATATATATATATATATATATATATATATATATATACTCAAAATTATACAAGATCTTATTAAGTATAAATTTAAAATTAAATTAATTTCAATAATATCGAATCAGAAATAAATACTATTCGTAAAATAAATTGCACAGGCATTTTGAGCAGTTGTATTAGTGTATTCAATTTTTTTAAAAAAAGATTCAGCCTCGCACCGAAAACTTGCCTATGGCCTTGCATATGGTAAAACCGCCACTCCTATTAAAATATTTATATTAAAACAGTTTATGCGTAAATGCTTTAAAATTTTACCCAATCAAATTACGGGATTTTTCTGCAATGTAATTTAAGTTCTAAATATTTATTTTTTTATTAATTAACTTTTAGAAATTACTAAGGGGAGGATTGCGTCGCATCTAATTACAGTTGTCGTTTATTCTGCTTTTATAAGTATATTTTGCAAATTTTAATACTGAAAACTTAAAAAGGCAGTATTATCTTTTAGGGTTTGGATAATCTTTCTCAGTATTCAAAACCGTTTAGCCCTTTCAAGCCGGGCTTTCTTTGAGGTTTACTAAATCGTACGGTCTTCGTCACTTTAATAAATCATCTAACAATTCTAACAGTTGCAGACTGGAATTTTCACCTGAATTATGTAATTGCATTCAAAGTTTATGTACTACTTTGTGTCTTTCAGAGCGTAAGCTTGTTATTCTAAAACCAGTACACTTCATGAAGCCATGTCACAAACTTAGATTTCCTACGGAATAGCGGCTCATTCAAAATTTTTATTATACAGTACTGAACATTGTCTCACAAACAGATAACGAACAAACGGCTAGGCACATAAACTGTGATAATATTTTAATAAATTTCTTGAAAGTTATTAATTCCTTTTTATTTTTATTCTAAAATGTATAGAAAAATCTCTACATTAATAAAAAACAAAAATGGCATTTCACTGAGATTTCTATGATGACCCCGATCAAGGAATTGGCCAATCATTATTCCGAAGTTAAAAAGTATTTTACTGATAAAACAAAATTATATTTAGCAAATATTCCAAAATTAGGATTTTAGTACTCATAAATAAAACGAAAGATAAAGAATTTCCTGAATACAATCAGAAATTTGACATTTTTAATATAATTTTAGACATATAAATTTGCACTCAAAATCTACAATATATTTTATTATTTCATTCCAAATGAAAAAGTGTCTATGAACAACTAAAATTACAGTTTATTAGCAGTATTCAAAAAAGAATTAAAACACTGTAAATTTCATGTTATAAAATTAAAACGTGAAATGAATTTCAATACATTACATTTTCGTAAACGTAATTTTAAATTGTTTTCATGAAACCATGTAGGTTAAGCCACCCCCCCTTCCCGCCGTTTTATTCCCTCTTAGAGTATCTTTAATAATTTGAATTTACATTTAGATTTTAAAATATCCTAAAATAATTCAATTTATTTTACATACTTTGAATAATAATTTTAATAAAATTTAATTGGGCATTTATAAACAAAGTAATCGTTTTAAATTTTTTATTCATTTTAATCATATGAATAACTTAAAATTAAAAAATGGCTTTTTATGACTAAGTAAAAAGCCAATACGAGCAAAATGCATTATAAAGAAATGATAATTTGGTAATAAAGAAAATAAAAATAAATAACATAACTAGGATTGTTATAAAATAATTAAAATGATAAAATCTATATAAATTGATTATTAATTGAATTTTCATTAAAAAATTTATACTTTTAAATATTATAATTTAGTGTCGAAATATTTTTGAAGAAAACATAAAAATTATATAACGTATTTCATTACCTTCGAACAAACGCATGATTCTGATTTATTTCTTTGCCTTTCTGAAGCTCCTTTGATTGTATCGTCAGCCGAAGTTGTTCTCAGCACATTCATATTCGAAATTATCAACTTTTTTAGCATCAAATGATTTATCACGTGCGTTGTGTGGTGCTCATACTGAAATGTCTAATTGGTCTAAAACCATTTAACCATATATTCGTGATTTCTAGGCATATTTTTATAGTAAAATTATAAAATTATAAAATTTTCATTCAAATTTTTGAATATAAAAATAATAATTTACATTGACAATAATATTTACAAATTATAAAACTCTACAATAAAAGTTATAATATTTGTAATAATTTTTAAATAATAAATTTAAGTTCTAAATATGCAATATTTACTGCAGTAAAAATTTGGAATTAAAATATTTGAAAACCAAGTACTTGTTTTAACTGTATAATTGCAACCTATTGTAAGTACCAAATTAAACACTCAAGGTTACTTTAGGAATTCTGTAACTATTCATTGTATTTTTTTAATGAATTTTTATAACAACTTTCTCAAATCCTGGAGCGATAAATTTCCTAGTATTGCGGAACCTGATGATTTGAAATGCCTGAAAGCGGATGAATTCTTTTCAGTCAATGATCAGAAAGCAGCAATGGAAAAATTAATAACAGCGGTATCAGCTCAAATGTTCGAACTGAAATCCCGGCAAGAACAATTGCTGTATTTTAATGATTTTTTGAAATCATCTGTTGCCAAGCTTAACACTATAGCGCAGATGTTTGACGGTAAGTCTACATCTGTTTCTAATGGTCATGGCGATGATACTGCTTCGAATAATACCTTTCTCTCTAGTTCTTCAAATTTAAATAATAATATTGATAATAATAATTCCAACATGTTCCTCACCTCCTTTGATAGTGGCTCAACTGATCTTAACTGGAAACCTTTTGCGTTTTCTTCTTTACCAATGACTCAAAATGATCGTATTTCGAATAATTTCAGCTTCCTTAATGGAGATATCAAGTAAAAATAAATGAATATTTTTGATACATTTTTAGTTTAATGTTAATATATTCTAGACTGGAAAATCAATTACCGGAAATCAGTCATTTTTCCAGCACATTTATGGCTCCATCATTGAAATCCGATTCAGAAATTTGTAAAACAAATAATAATTTTGAAACCCAAAATGATGCTAGTCGACGGCCGTTTAAATGTAATCAATGTGATCGAGCATTTGCTCAGAAAAGTGGTTTAGAAGCCCATTTAAAATTGCATACCGGTGAAAGACCGTATGAATGTCAGATCTGTGGTCGAGCATTTAAATTGAAAGCACAACTGCAAACTCACGAGAGAGTTCACAGTGGTGAACGACCATTCGGATGCAAAATTTGTGGAAAGTTATTCCGACAACAATGTCACGTGGTTCAACATTTGCGCAGTCACACCGATGAGAAACCTCACCAGTGTGAAAAGTGTGGCAAGGGCTTCCGGCAGAAACATAGTTTATTGTCGCACGAAAAACGACAATGTCAAACTCGTCAAAGTCGCAGAATGCTGCCAGCCGGAACAACGATGTGGATCGGGTTGTCAGATGTGCCCGGTGGTTCTCTAACGAAAGAACTCCGTCCAAGCACAGACAACCCCATTTTGTTGGGTAACACCAACCCATCCTCTCAGACAAACGATTCGGCTTGGTCGCAATCGTGTTCAACCGGCGCCGACGATTCCAGCAGTGTTGATACTCATGACGATTAAAAATGAGCTTCAATCCAGCTGGAATCGTCGTCACACGACTGTTTACCTGCATTTTACTTGTGGTATTAAATTTATCCATTTTTTTGTAAATAATCCGTCGTTTTTTTTTTCGCTGTGTCATTATTTCTTTCTCGCTTTTTGTTTATCGGTTTGATGTTTCCAAGCGCAAAATTAAGTAATGATTTACCAAGCAAACCCGTTGATAGTTGTTTTATTTGTCGACCACTGTGTGAATAATGCCGTTATTGATTGTTACGTGAATGTGTGTGCACGCCCGTACTTGTATGTGTGCGTTTGTGTATGTATGTGTGCGTGTCGGTGTGTATTGTGGAAAATCATATCTCAGGATTGGAAATTGCTTGATTGTCTTCCTTTATTTTAGTTTTAGAATTTAAAGGTCGAAAATGAAAATAGATGATAAATTGGCACTTTTTGTTATGATATATAAATATTATATGTTTATTGTTGAATTAAATTGTGTTCTGTATTAAAAAAAATGTGGGGATTTTTGTTTCATGGAAAAAAAATGATTTGGTTTTTGTTAATCTATCAATTATCAACCAAATTCTGCGTTGAATTCTATTTGAATCTTGTAATTTCTTCGTTAGAAAAGATATGCCAAATTCTATGAAAATAATCAATACTTTCCAAATCTATTATCCAATGGTAGAAGATTTAGTAATATTATTGTTGATTTCAATGAAATAGAAACCGGAATATTGTTTTGTATTTGTATTTTGTGTGAATTTACATGCTATCCTGATGAATTGTCCCGATTGAGATGTCCTCCAATCATTGAGTTCCGGAAATTTGTCCACTGTCGATTGATTTCCGGAAATTGTTCTCATTTCAAATCGAATTTTACTGAAATTGTGTGATTTTATTGAAGAGGATAAACAAAGCGGCAAATAATTCGCAACTGTTGGTGACTGTAATCATGATTAAAACAAACTATATGTGAGATAAATATATATATATATATATATATATTTTGTGCATCAGTGGATCGACATTATTTTATTGAAAAACTACCTCAAGAGCAAATGTGACTCAGTTTTTGTTTAAAAAAAAACAATTTTTGCAAGGAATATAATAGTTTTGACTGAATTGTCGGAGTCGAGTAAATTAAAAAATGATTAAATTGGTTTCTATTACTCTTTATTAAGAAAATTCATTTCAAATTTTCTTAGAAAACTGAATTTGTAATTATATTATTTCATTAAAATTTATCATACTTATAGATTGGTTTTTTCACGAAAAAAACAATTTTCTTTTCAGTAGATAGATTTTTATAAAAAGTTTAACAGTTTTCGGAGTATTGTATTAAATCGGTTTTCAATTTTACTAATTTAAATATAGATATATTTCCAATTAATGTATTTTATGAATTTTTATTGTATTAAAAAAATTTTAATTCACTTTCACTATTTTATGAATCCCTTAAGCTTAGGGTTAATGTTATTAAGTTGAACAGTTTCACATGATTAAACAAAAAATTTCAAATTTTTATTTGGCGCTGTTTCCATTAACGGACAATTTATGGACTTTAAAATATTAAAATGCTAAAGCCTTTCCCGTTAAAGGAATTGGAAATATCTCGTCAAATCCCATAATCTGTTTTGTTAGGAAGAATTGAAATCATTCGTAAATTTTACGTATTTTGTAAATTTGTTTTTGCAAATAGATTTGATTCTTGCGTGTTGCTATTTTATCTATTATTGATTTTTCTATGACTGATGATTTTAATTATTGATTTTTTCATCAATAATTATGTGCATCATTTGTTTGAAACAACAATATTAAAAAATATGATATTCTCACTTAAATATTTCTAGGCAGTTCAAATTACTTTTTGTCGTAAAGGTTTTTCCAACTCACTGTGAGGCCATACTAAAAAATTAACTTTTTTTTAATAATATACAGTTATAAAAAAATTTTTCATCTTCATTTCTTTAAGACTATAGATGATATTTTGTTTTCAATTGTGGTAAATGAAAAACAATTGCTTGTTTTTAGAAACTGACAGATTTGAAGATAAACGAAATTCAAACAAAAATAAATCAAAAGTGGAGAAGTTATAAGGTTTTTATCTTAGTTAAAAATCAACACTTAATAAGTCTCTTAGTGTTCTTACCGGGAAAAATAACTTGTGAATCTCTCGTGGTACAGTGCTCATTCCTAGTATGATGAGCATTAGATTTTAAGGAATAAATCTCTACAATCTTGAATAGTGATTTATGGAACGACGAGTGAAGATATATGTTCTCTCACGCTTCATTATGATGGAAGCACATCGACATTATTCCAAATTATATAAATTCATATACAAGCTTTTGATAACATCTATATCTAAATAATTATTATAATAACGTCGAAACCTTTATTTCACCGTAAAATGAGACATTGAGGGGCAAAAGGAATGAACGAAATTCGTTAAACGTAAACTGGTTGAAATATTGTTTAGAAGAAAAAACGGCACTGTTATGAATTTTGTCATCCAAAGAGGAAGTTTGTACAATTTTGAATATTCATTTTACTAAAATGGTAAAAATCAATAAAATAAGCAGAAAACCAACAGAAAAGATACGAAAGCTGTCTTTGCAATAGATTATAATAAAAGGATATTATTGTGCTGGTCAATTAAATATGTTAATAAATACTGTTATTCCCAAAAGGCATTAAAATAAGTGATACTATTTGGGTTTTCATCAGGGTTAAGAGGCCTCAAGTCAATTGCGTTACAATCTCTGACTTGATTATTTTATTTTAAATGGCTTATGGAACTTGTTAAGAATAATACAAAATAATTTCCACTTTTCGAACAACCTAAAAGAAATTGCTTTATTAGTGAATTTAGGGCAATATGCCAATGATCCATTAAATAGCGAGTTCCCATTAAAACAAGGCTGATAATAATCTAAGTAAGTTGAATAATACAGACTACATGACGGTCTTTGGAGCAACATATTCTCAAACGATGTCTTCATTTTTGATTATTGTGTATTCAAATTTACTTTGAAAAATTTTATTTTTAGAATTTTAATAAATCCTTCCTTTCTTTACATTTCAGTAATTGTGAAAGAATATTAACTCAAAATTTGTCTTTGGCGTCCAATAGTCAAAGAAGTCCTGAAATTCATTTTAACTTAATTTAAACAACAGTTTAATCTTTAATTTTGTATGTAAAAAAATATTTATTTTCAAATGCATTTTTATCTAAAAATGTTTTTTTTTATTATTTTTAATTAATTTTTTAATAATTAAGTAGACACAGGTCATGAGTTTGAAAAGTAATATTAAATTGTTTGGTTTAAACTAAAAATGCACAATTTAGGACCGAATAAAGTTTTAGATCCAAAAAGACTACCTGGCGCCATAGCTATGAACTTCTCTTCTTGCTCCTGTTTAAAGCCCTGTCTAATTGGAACTGTGCAAACAATGAATATTGGTGTAAATACTCTGTGAAAACTCCCCGTAGTTTCATTTTCTAATTGGTATGGGTAGTAGTAAGACTGTATCACCTTCAATAGGTTAGAAGCAGCCATTACATTGGTATGTACAATTCAGATTCTGTAAAAAGAAGATCAGTTAAATATCCTACACACTTTATTAACAGTTTAAAGGATAAAATGTTTTGAATATGTTATCAAGATGTATTAAAATATAAAAGTATCTGTTAAACCAGTATTTCGATTGTTGATAAATATATTCTCATTGCAACTTAGATTCTTATTTATTTTCTATAGAACTTTATTTAGTGCAACAACGTCTTCATTGGGATTAAAAATCGATTTGTATTGAATTATAAGGGATTTATTTCTAAATTGTGGAGCTTCCTTAAGGAAACTCGAGAAAGGAAGAAATCCGCCAAACGATTAAGAACGGTTGTATATAAACTAACTAACGGATAACCTCGAATATTATAGTCATTTAAAAAATATTTGACTATTCTATACATTAGTATAGATCCAGTCAATTCTTTTTTTATGTGTTTTTGAACTTATGTGGTTTTTCCCCTTCGGTCCAGAAAAGGATTAATCTTTGTCAAAACTATAACCAGATATTGTTGAATAGAGAATCATTCAAATCACAATGTTCCGTTTCAAATTTTTAAAAATATTAAAAGCAAAAAAGGTTATTAAACTGTATATTTACTATTATGTAATTTTATGTTTGTTCAATTTCTCCGCCAACTCTTAATTTATTTGTATCTTATGTGCTTTTTGAAAATTATGAAGTGTATCTCTATTTATACAACGTAAGTAGTGTCTTCTTATGCGGTTTTTATGTTGTTTTCTGAAGAACGTATCTATCCCATAAAAAAAGAATTGACTGTATTTGAAAAAAATTAGTATTCTTAGTTTTAACGAACTATATATTTCTGAATGCTCAAATTATGTTTTTGATATAATTAATGAATATTTTATTGCTAGATGTGTAATTAAATTTACTAATTTTATATTAAATAAAAAACTTTAAAATTTAAATAAGATATTCATATCAATGAGTTAACAATGAAGAATATACTTTTTGAGAATATTCGTAAATTTAGAATGTAAATTAAAAGTTTGGTGCATAATTTTCCAGTAAAATTGAACATAAATCTAAAACTCGTTATTAATATCTAGTTGTAAAAATTGAATTAAATTTATTTGTTGCAATTGGCTGAAATTGTGAATATACTGTGCAACATTTGTTGTAAATAAAACTTTGTAATCTGTTTGGTTTTGTTCATTCAATTGAGGATAAAGGGAGTCAAAAGTTATAATTATCCTACTGATTTAAATTTCATTATTTAATTTCACGTTTCAATTAATCTATTTTTTAAATAATTTTTTTAATTAATTAAATTAATTATTTTTTATAATTATTACAAGTATTTCTCTAATTAATAGATAAAAATGATAAATTAATTACATTTATTTAATCTTGTTGATTTTCGTCATTTTTCGTTTCGTTTATTTCGTTTATAATTAAAATTTTGATTAACTCTTAAAATGCAAACCTTAAAAAATTAATTAAAAAATTAATTAAGATTATTAACAATATTAATAAAATACGATTTTGAATAATAAAGTAATTAGAATATAATATTTCTGTACTCAAACTGGACTTTTGGTGAACCCAGGAAAAAATAGGAGATTTTGAAAAATCTTGAGAAATTTGAAAATCCAAAAACAAAATACTCCACCGTCACAATTAGAGCTGATTTTTTTCCATTTACCAATTATTTACATTTAAATGGCTTCTAAGATTATCTCTATATTATTTTTTCGTTGCCAATTATTCTATCATGGCTGAAGTTTAAGTAGATTTAGTTGGCATGATTTCATAGGAAAAAATACTTTCCAAAAATGAATTAAAACAATAATTTTTCATTTCACTTAAATGTCTAATCAAATAAAATTTCCGTTGGTAAAAGTTCAGTTGCCAAAGGAACTTACAATTGGAAAAATTATCTGAGAGTCTGTGAAATTTATTTTAAGGAACAATGTAAGTTTATAGACATTTCTTTTCATCCTTTTACCAAATCTGTCCTATCGAATTTATAGGTGGAATTTTTCTTTGAAACTGTAAACTATTTCAATTATTTCAAATTATATCAGAGCTTTGAATATTCGAAAGACTTTGAAAATGTTAAGAAAAATTTATCATTAGGAGATAATTTTTTATTAACAGGAAAATTATGTTATTAATTATATAAATTATTGAGGACTATGCTAAATAGTAGAACATAAAATGCAAGTTGATAAAAATAAAGGGAAAATAGAAAATTTAAACAAACATATCTGTCTCTTCAAGAAATTATAACATGAAAAAATATCAAAATTCAATTTTTGGGACAACCCTCATTTGTAACCTTTGCAAATTACTTAATTTGCCTGCGTTTTGAAATTAAATATTTCTTCTGTCAGTTAAATTTAAAATATATTTATCTAAATAAATTAACACTGCTTTCCATGATTATTTATTAGAACAGTGGTTCTTAACCGGTGTTTCCGCGGAATTAGGTGAAGTGTTCCGACAAATTTAGATATTCAGAAATATGTGGTATTTCAGAATTCAATTTAGTTTCATTTTTACATTAAAATGTTTTAAAATTGCAAATTCACGGGTACTTTTACAAAATAATTCTCGCGTCGTGGAGGGCCTCATCCTTCTTTCTTCGGTACTTAGTTGAAAGGACCTCAGGTGTTCCGCCAAAATTTTTGAGATAACAAAGTGTTCTTTCATTACCAAAAGATTAAGAACCACTGTATTAGAATAATTGACCCTAATTTGTTTGATTTACTAATGCTTTGAAAGCATAAATTACAAATCTTACTCCTCTAGTTCAATAATCGACTACAACATATTTTTTTGATAAATTAAGGTTTACAATAAGAAATAATTAATTTGTATATAGAAAAATAAACACCAACTTGAAATAACGACACAAATTATGGACACCGACATAAATTAAGTGAATTTACTATAGAAGAGCAGAAAATAATTTCGGTGCAAAAAATGTAAGCACGCAACAACACTAAAATAAAAATACACACATATGGACAAAATTTATTTATTACGGGCATTTTTAATTAAATTTCAAATGATTTACGAAGATGCTTACGAAGATGCTTACGAAGATGAAAGGCTATTTAAACAATTCAAAATGGTTATCAGAAATCAATTTGTTGTAACTTTTATATATTTTTATTCAGTATAATTTTACTGCATTCTATTTTAAAATTTTATACAAGTTTGAATTTCTTTCTTTTCTTCACAAAGAGCTACAAGTCAACCGACAAATCTACATAATATTTATGATCCCCTCACAATTGTCAGTGATATTCTAATGATTTATTACGGTTTGCCAAATTCAATGATTTATGATCATAATAAATTTTTCTTTAATTAATGTTAACTTTAATCTTTTATGTTTTAATCTTGTAGAAATCTCCGTTACGTAAAGATTATTTGTTAAGTTTTTAATTGTACTTGTAGTCTGTCCATCCTGTCTCTTCAAAATTTACTCATTCTTCACTAGCTTCGTGGTACATTTAACTTTTTGGACGCCTCAAAGTGCCGGGCACCAGATATATCGTACCTTAATAGAATTCTGTCGTAGTAGAATAGTGGATATAAAATACACAAACAAAATAATTTTTTAGACATAAATTGTAAATGAAATAACCTGGAAGGACTTTCATCGATCATGTCATAATTTATCATTTCTAGGAATTACTCATTTTACAGTGATTCTCACTAGAAATCTTTTTGGACCTGACGGAATTCATATTAATTGGTTAGAAGGAATTTTGGGAATTAATAGCAATTAATATGGAAATAAGATCCAGGTTTCGCCGATTTTCAAAACCCAGAAGCTTGGATTGCAAAAAAGCTTTCATTTATATATGCTTTGTGTTAAAAAATAAGTAAAAGAATTATTGGACAGAAACAATAATTCTTAATTTGTATTTTTCGTTTAATTTTTAGTTTTAATAGATAAATTTTTACTTTTTTTGGTTGTCTTTATAAAATATCTAACTTATATTTCTTAATGATTTTTATTTTTTTAAAATTTTAATTGTTTCGATGTTTTTAAATTTTTGTTTTATAGTTTCTTGGCATCTCTTATTTTTGGGTGACCTTCGAATTATTATATATTTAAAAGGCTTGGGTTTTTTAATATAATTTGGCAGTAATTCTACAATAATTTCAATTATATAAATAATACTATTATAACTAGGGATCGAAAAAAAGAGTTCTTTTCGCGGTTAAAAAGGAGTGCACGGAGTGCTTTTTATTTTTCAAATAAAATTGAAGATTTCAACAAACGAAAAGGAATCGATTACGAATATTGTATTTTCCTATATTTAAGAAAATATATTAATATTTTTTAATAAAAATACAGTAATTAATATTATTTATTAAAATATAATTATAGTAATTTTTGCACATTTTCTGTTGTTAAGCGCCGTCTGTTGTCTGTTAAAATATTATTTAATATCTAAAAACTACACTCGACCAAACATCATATCAGGGGTGCATATTCTAAAATTTTATCAGAATCACTACAGTTTATGCGATGATAATTCATAAAATGATTTATATCTGGATTTTTTCACGGTAATTGTCAAAATATTTTGATATTTCAACATCTCTAATTCTATGTTTTCAATCCCCAAACCAAGGTATAATTTTTGAATTTATTTATAAATTTATTATTTTGAACCCAGAAATTTGAAAGAGTGCTTTTTTGAAAAAATAGTGCGCACTCTTTTTTCCAATCCCTTATTATAAAATTATTTTATTATTTTATATTTCGATTTATTAATTAATTGAAAAGTTATAAATTAATTCTTGGTTTATAAAGAAGTTATCTTTGATTTATGAATTATATTTAAAAATTTTACAGGCATTTTTGCTGTTAAAACTTTCATTTTTTTCTGACATTCATTATTTATTTTCAAAAAATTTTATAGCCACTGCTATGTCACTATTTTAGCAGTTTAATGTGAAACAAATTTTATTTTCAAATCAAATAAAATACACGTCATACAAAGAAATGTAAAAAAAAACGTTTTTAAATAAAAATGTATTTATTATTTTAGTCATATATTTCTATAAAACAAATATTTATTTTATTACAATATCTTTTTAAATTTTCCAAACCAGTTTGTTTTATTGAAAAGTTTGATGTTTTTTAGATATTTAAAGATGAAAGTAAGTTAAAACAGCATTGAATTTGTATTTAAATTATATTAAAGATAAAATAAGCGTTTACTGCAAAAGTTTCCACTCAATAAAAATTTAATAAGTTACTTATTTAACATTTCATTTATGCTGCTACCAAGAAAATATCATTTTCTATCGTGATAATATTATTGCTTTATTAAACTTTCTTTTTATTAAATATAATTTTTTTCTATTAAAATTTGATCGTGACGCTCCAATAATAAAGAGTATTAGGTTAAAATTAAATTTCGTTTCTTATCATATTTTGTCAACAAATTAAAGAATTAAAGAATAACAGAAATTTATCATAAATCACTTCAAGATATAAAATAAAAAATATAAACAAAAATATTTTTGTCAACTTAATTATTTTTTATTAATAAAATCTCGAATTATGAAATTCAATTACTCATTCGTATCATTATTGTTAACAAAGATTTACAGTGAATTTCTTTTTATTTCTCATCTAATTCCTTTGCGTTGTTTTCATGAAAATATAACAATAAAACAATTTAATTTTTCTTATTTTATTGGTGGAAATTAGTTTTCTCGATATTTTATTGTTTTCAATTTATTCTAAGTGGATTTAAACAAAAAAAAATTTTAAATAAATGTAAAATAAAAAAAAATATCTGCAATTCTTTTCTGGTAGCAGTTCCAAAATGACTTAAGTCTATAAATGCAAAATATTTCACTGAAAAATGATTGCCAACTTCATATATTTTAACTAAAATATATTCTAAAAGGTTCATTGGTAAATAATACCAAATTTCTGATCAAAAACGTTTTCTAAACTCCGATAAAAATTATTCGCATAAGTTTTATCATAAAAATAATTTTAATTATAATAACAATAGTAACAATAATAATAATAATAATAATAATAATAATAATAATAATAATAATAATAATAATAATAATAATAATAATAATAATAATAATAATAATAATAATAATAATAATAATAATAATAATAATAATAATAATAATAATAATAATAATAATGCCAATTTCATATATATTTTTTCTAAAAATGTATTCGTTGTTAAATGATCCTAAATTACTGATCAATAAAATTTTCTGAACTCCGATCAAAAATTATTCGCGTAACAGTGAAAATAAAATCTTGGGATTTTTTTCAGAGAACATCCACTTGCATTTATCAGTAGTAAGCAATTTATGAATTCGAATCCAACATAAGAAAGCCAGAGAATGGAAATTAGGGAACAACATGTAATTCTGATGTATTATTCGGTTTTCATTTTTACTACAACCCAGTCTACACGGCCTAATAAGATAATTTTTCTGGCTTGAAATTTGTATTTTCAAAATTTTGTATTCTCGTCAATTTTTGTTATTTAAGTTTTTTTCTGTATTGGAAAATGATGATGCCAAAAAAGGTGGAAGAAATTCCAATAAAAATGAACTGTTCTCATCTAATTTTAGCGTTTCATTAGCTATCCAAGTACTTTAAACATGCAATAGCCTATTAGAATTACATAAATTCCCATTCTGTAACATGTTGCGAATAGAAAGCATGCAAAATGATCTCACTGGAAAAAATAAAAACATTATTACGAGCCAAAAGAGTAAATTCAATATTTCATTGTCTTAATTAATTATCGACATATTTTTAAAATTTTATTTTTTAAAAATAATTTTAAAAAAATAATTAAAAATAATTAAATTTTAAAAACGAAACATGAAAGTTAGGAATAAATTATCATTCTTTTTTGTTTGTTTTGGTTACTTTTAAATAGTTGATAAAGTCGAAGATGAAAATTAGTGTTTGGTGCAATTTATTTTGTGATCTTTTGTTCGAATAAAAATAGTATTTCAAAAGAGAAAACCGATAAAAAAATTTATTTAGTTTTTAAAAATTTTAATTTATAAATCACACAATTGAATAGCTTAAAATTTCGTTAAAAAGTGTCGGTGTAAAATTTAAGAATTTTTTATTAAATTCTTTTTTATTCTTTATTTTAGTCGGCCTGATTTAAACTTCTTTTTTCTTATGGCCATAGCTCACAAATTCAAATCAAAGTTTACACAAAATTTGAGTACAACTTTCATCAATTGACATTATTTACACAGAAAAGAATTAACGTCTATTTAAATATTCATTATCCAACAATTTCACTACATTTCAAAGTGAGTGCTTGAACGATCTTTCCCATGTCACATAAATTGGTCCATTTTTTGTAGGAGAATGTGAATGACAAAATCATCTAGAAATGTGTAAATCCTTTTTGATATTTCATTTGTGTCACAGAATGACCTCAAAAATAATTTTCTAACAGAACATAGCTCCTGCTCATTATGTGTATCAAGAATGGAATATTTAAACAGTAAATTTCCTGAAAGAGGAATCGGAAGAGCTAGACCATTTATTTGTGATTCCAGATCATTGACCTATCATCGCTCTACATTTGCTTTGACAAGTATTTACTGCTGTGACTCCTTTGATAACATTCGCCAAGTAGCGGCGATCCCAACGATAAAATACATCGGGTTTCTATATTGTTTTTGACTTTTAAAATATCTGAAAATTTATATTTACCATGTTTTTTAGTTACAAATTTTATATAACTGAATAATAATAATTTATCAACACAGCAATTTGTTATAGTTTTTGGTCAGTATTTTTAAAAATTAACTTACAAAAAATAAAATGTCTACATTTTAAGTGTATATTATGCAATTATATTGACCATTGTATAATTAAGAGTCACACACAATCAAAGTTACTAATGCTAAAACTTTATGAAATTATTAAAAAAAATCATTTTCAGAAGATCTTATGCTACCCCTGTTTGAGTCGCAACTCATAACTTTGGAACTAAGGTTTTAATATATAAACTCAAAATTTGATAATATTAAAACAAATACTATTATTTACATAAAATATGGTTAATTAAAACAAACATTTATAAAATAAAATAATTTCGCTCTATTTGAAGATTTTCAAATGCATATTGTTATCATAAATTTTTAAATTTTGTAGAATTGACTGTAACCAAATTATAATTTTGTAATGCCGTAAATTTAATTATGTTGAGATTTGTAAAACTGAGATTTCATTTTATTAGAAAAAATGATTTTGTGTAATAATTTATGTTTTAAATGGCTATTCAATGCATTTATGGGAAATTTTCTTTCATTTTCCTTCAATGGAAAACGTCAGATAGTAAGTAGCATATGTTGGTTTTACGCGAAATCCTTTTAAGAAAAATTAAATAAATCTAATACATGTATAATATAATTTTTGTAAATTTGTAATTTTTATTTTTACAAACTTTTTGATAGAAATATTTTTCGTCTTTTATATTTTTCGAAAACTTTCTCAAGATTTGAAATTAAAGACGAAACCAAGAGATATAACTTTCAATAATTTAATTAAAATTTTATTAAATACTTTTTTTAATTTTTAATATTTTTACAAGGTTTATCATAGAAATATTTTTATTTTAATATTTTTCAAACAATCCATCGATATTTTGAGTTAGATTTAACACAAATTTTCAATATTGAGTTTTATTCATTGTTTTTTTTTTAAAAACACTTGTAAAGATAGAAAATTTAATTTAAATAAAAATATACTGATTTATTTTTTTATAAAATTTGACTATGAATCAGATTTATTTAAGGTATTCACGAATTTTCAGCACAGCTTTTATCAACTGAATTATTGTTTAACTCCTAGTAATTATTGATTATTTTAATTTTACATGACAATTCGCCAAACGACAATCCGCCAAATGGTTAAAAATGCCAATTTACCAAAATAGCTGATATTTATGTCTTAAATATCTTAAATCTTATGCACTTGGTATTGTAAATTAGTTATTTCTCTTAAACCTTAAAACTTTACATACATTATTTCAGATAATGCAGATCTAGGATTGACAACTATTACATCAAATTTTATTTGTTTTTTAGGTGGCATTAATATTATGATTTTCGGAGTGATTTGACTCGTACTTTAAAATGAGTTTTAAATCCATAAATATTTAGTTAATAAAAACAATATTAAATAGATTAAAGAAAAACACCAATCCAAAATATATATTCAGCTACAATATATTTCGACAGAATTTCTGCCTTCATCAGATAGTCTTGAACTTTCAACTATTTAGAATAGATCATTTTTATTTAAATAAATTTCCGCTTTTAAATTCTCAAATTATTTTATCAAAAATTAAAAATCTTGTTTTTATAAATCACAAATTCTACAAAATTTAAATATAACCTTCAACAAAATATTTTTAAAAAATTTTAACAAAACTATTTTACATTTAGTTTCATCCTGCATCAAAAAATTGCGTTTACTAATTCCACCTGTCGACTGTGATCAAAAACTTGAGAGCGGAAATGACGAGCAGTCATTTCAATGTATGTCGTATTACACCCTTTACATAAAAATTGAAAACCAAAATCCAAACAAAATCTAAGTAGGACTTGAAATCCACTTATTTCCGCTCTCATGATATTTTGATGATGACTGAAAACTGCGGACTGCCTCTTTCTGCACTGCACCTTCCACAGCATTGTTTGTTCTGGGCAAACTGTTGGCAACACGTGAATGCACACTTCAAATGCTTGTTTCAAACACGGCTACTGCACGGCGATTACGATGGAGACGACCAATGTCCTCAAAATAATTCATGACAGCGGCAGATTCCTCTGACAACTATTCCTGAAGTGTTTCGAACAATTCGATGACCTTTTCGCTTGGAACGAATGCTAACGAAGCAATTATCCGAATTGACAAGGCAAATTCTTCATCGTTTTGGTATCGATCTTGTAGTCCAACAGATTGAACTTTTCTGAATATATTTTATTGCTAGATGGAAGAAGGAACCATGTATTTCAACATTTGGAAAACACTCGGTGGCTGCATTAATTGCTGCCCTTTCGAAATCCGTCGTAATTGTTGTTGCATGAACTTGAAGCTGCAGCACTTTGATTTCTTCTAATAATCAACAGTAAGTAATTTTTGTTTAGTTTTGTAGGAGAACATACAAGCACGGAACAATTGATCCAGTTACATGAGCTTGTACTGTATATAATTGAAAAGTTCTTGAAAGTTCCATCCATGAACCAATGCTGTGAATCTTTAATCAAATTTAGTGGGCGTTCTGTTCCAAAAATAAAGATTCGTTTGGGGTCATCACATCCTCTGTCGTAAAGCAGAAACTTTTCTTCATCAACCAAACTTTTGTATTCATCTGGAATTTCAAATTCGCGGTCAACAGGAAGAGGGTGAACTGCATTCTTCTGTTTTACTCTTCTGGTGTTTCTCCGTATATGTTTAATTTGGACTATCTGAACAGCAGCTTGCTGGCTTAGTTGCTGTAGTTTACCCAGAATTTGTTGCGGTGTTTCTTCAGTTTCCTCTGCTTTTTGTCTGATACTTTCCCGGACCTTCAAAACCTCGTAATGAACCGAATCAGCAGTATGAGTGTACTCATGCAGGTAACTAACTACTGACAGATCTTCATTTAATTTAAATTTTGCCCTACATTCACTTGTGTTTTTCCTTGCACATCAACGACTCTTACACTCATAACTTATAGCATTGTTTGCTAAGCTTTTTTGTTTAACATAAACAAAACCAGATAGCATAATTTTATTTTTTCCTCGAATAATCGCAATAGTTTCCAACTCCATTTTATGGGTTTTCAAAAGATGTTTTGGTTTAAATTGTATAAATATAGTTGTATAAATAAAATTTGTATAAATATTCAAATCAATACGGTAATTTAACGGTCTTTGACTTTAAATCTCTATTATGGACTAAAAATTCCAAAATTATTGTCGTAGTTCTTTGATAAAAGACATTAGATTCGGCTAAGACCTTTGCATTTACTAAAATTCCTTAAGCAAGAGTAATTAATGTATTGAGTTACTTACTATACTTGACTGGTCAGATTTACCTTTCTTCTGAAAATGATCTCCAAGCTAAGATAAAAACTTTTAAAAAATCTTTAAACTTTTTTGTATAAATTTTTATAAATAAAAATTTGTATAAATAAAATTAGATAAATTTAATTAAGAATAAAGATAATGTAGAGGGGAAATGACTGGGGGAAGTCCAGGGGGAGATGCCCTAGACTCGTGAAATTCCACTTTCAACATGATTCATCGCTTGTTAGATTTCAAACCGTTTTGCTCAGACATCATAGATCCTGAACTAAGTATGGATGACAAAAAGCGGTATTTTGTTTAAGATTTCATTAAAATTTTCGAGTCAGTTAAAAAATTGACAATAAAATTACAAAATGAACAGATGAATTTTGGAGATTTTTATGGGCTATGGTTGAAATTTAAATTAGATTTAAAAAAAAATATTGATTAAAAATGTTTTAAAAAATATTTTAAAAAATAAAATAAAATATTGAAAAAAAACTAAGTGCTGATTTGTACTCACATTTTCTTAAAATCATTTATTGAAAATGAATTTTTAAATGCTGCCGTGTATTTGGATCCCCGATTTAGAGTGATATTGAGTGATGAAAATACAGCCAAAGCTCAAAACCAAATTTTAAATTTTAAAATAATATTTTTTGAGATATGGATATTATTTTATGTAGTTGGATTAATTCAGGGATTCCCAAACCATAAAGTTTTAGCGACCTACCTGTAAAAAGCATAGGAAAAAGTAATGACTATAATCTATATATTTAATTAAAGCATATATTTATAAGAGGATTCTTAATACGAACAACTAAACATAAAAAAGTTGAGTGACCCACCTGCAGGCGGCTTGGAACATACATTTTGGGAACCACTGCATTTATTTGATTTGAAATTTTTCTAAATTGTAGGGAAAAGAATTGTTGGAAATTTATGTTAAATTTAAAACAAAAAATAAATGGATAGTTGAAGGAAGGAAATTGAAAAAAAAATCAAATGTGCAGAAATTAAAAGATTTTATTTAATGTAAAAATTTGGAAAATTGAAATATAAATATTAATTTATTTGTAAGTGGATAAAATGTATGTCTATTATTTTCTATTATTCTATTTATAAAATTATTAAATGTAAATGTCAATACAATTTATGAATATTAAATAAAACTTAGCTTCGTGTGAAAACAAAAATAAAAAGTATTTACAATTGCATGGACCGTAAAAAAGTGTTATGTGAACATAAAACTATAGCCACCTTAAACTGGTTGTTATTGTACGCTTTCTCTTTATTATTTATTTCACAATTTGTAAATTCTCAAATATTACAAAAACATTCGTAATTAATTTCTTTATATTTTAAATACTGCTGAATTAGTGAACTCATTATTTTCAATGTTTTGATTCAAACAAAATTACAGTAGAAGATAGAAATTTATTTGCATTTTATGTTGAGAGACAAGATAACTATACTGCCTGAGTGTCTACCTAATTATAATAGAAATTTGGACGTACTAATTTTAAAAAACCAACGCTTCATGTAAGAACCAACAGTCACTTTTGATGTATGTGATAATGTTTTCTACTAGGAGTCCTGTAGAATATGGATATTCATTTTGGAATCTGTCTATGATTTTCAAAGGAAAACGGCTTTACTGACTCTAACTATCATAACAAGCTAATGAGCATATTGGTTGGGATAAATTAGTTTTTGTCAAAGGTTCTAAATAAAAAGTAAAATGTTTAATATTAGTTTTAATCGAAGCTCAAGAGCAATTTTTTCTTGCTGATCTTTTATGTTATCTTAAATTTCTATCAATACATATTTATAGCACTAAATAAAAGGAGCCAACAACAGAATCAGAGCGTCCGTGAATATAATAAATAAATCAAAATAAGTGAAATATATTTCAGTTGAGTCATCCTCATCATGTAAATTTGTACGAGACTCTATGTACGTAAACAATAATAACGTAATAGTTAAGATCTAATGAGTTAATTGAATAATCTCGTGTTGATTGAATGGTAATTGTAAGAGATTGTGATTTAATCACCAATGCCTTACATAAAATTCTTTCCCATTCATAATTAAAGTTTCTATTAAAAAATTTAAAATATTTAAAATCATTTGTCCGTTTACACATTTTTCATTCCTCAATAATATTTCTCATGCTTTTCAATCAGTTATTCCCCCGAATCAGTATGCAGAGATGACGGAAAGTTTCTCCAATGTATATGACATTGAATTTCTTATGCACTATATCAATCATTAAACCAGTTAGTGATTGAAATTTATAAATAAACATATTTAACGAATTTAAAGATTTCGACACTATTTAAAGTAAATTGGAATTGCCTAAGGATTTCATGATAGAAAATATCAATGTTAATTTCACAAGTCATATGCTCCTCCTCTCACTGTTGCTGTCATCTAATGTATCTCGAGCTTTCAGAGCATCAGTTGCTCGAAATGACTTTCGTCTACTTGCCATGGGATTTAAATGTCCAGATTTCAACAATCACAATTTAAAAATAACAAAAAATAATCCTAAAACTTCAAAAACAACAACAACTTTTGACCAAATTCATCATACGTGAATCAAGGAGCACCAATGAGCTATAAATATAACTGAATGGGTGAGTTTTATTCAATATGGACGCGTTTTAACATGTTGCGGTCATATTCAATAGCATTGGCTGCCATAGAGTTAACAAGAACTTATTGAGATTATTTAATTAACTCAATAAATCATTACTATTACATCATTATTATTTATGTGTATCACATTTGACAAAGATTATGATGGCAGCAGATAATGAGAAATATATATTTTGTTTGTTTAGTGTTTTTATTAAAAAGGGGCCTTCATTTTTTTGATATTAGATTGAATATTTCAAATGTTTAATATTAAGTTATTGTAAGCCCCTTGTTGCAGACTTTTATTCATTATATATTTTCGATTTTAGCTTGTACCTATCCATTGTGAATTGAAATCTGACTGATGATGTAATTAATCGGTTATTGAAGGAATCTGCGAGAGAAATTTCGTACATTGTTCAATTTGATTGGGAATGAAAAATTGAAATCTTGATTTTCTTAGAAAAGCTTTCATAATTTGGCTATTATGTATTTTATAAACGCTTTTCATGGAAGAGATTTTCTTAAGATTTCAAATCTCCGCATTCATTATGAATGACTCCATTTGATCTCATTCTAGTCTTACCCCAAGAGTAGAATGACACTAAATGGCGCGAAACGCCACTCATTTTTTTCGATACATTTCTACTTCATTTCCAACAATCCGCGTCAAAAAATAAAATTTTTAAAATATAATTAAAAAATGTTTGCCAATATTTTCCAAAACGCATTTTTGGCAGTAGAAAGATAATATTACGTAGTAAAAAAACAAAATAAGTTCGCGCTCCGAGGGAAAGTTACCAAAATTCTAGCCGTGGGAAATATGCTAACGAAGAATTCATAAGTAAATTTAAAATAAATTTTTACCTTTTTGCTGATAAAATAAATTTAAATGTGAACGATTACAGCATCAGCTAACTAGCAATTCATGGTGAACAGGGCCATGAATTGGCTGGAAATTTCAATAAATAAAAAATGTTACCAAAAACTTGCAATGTTTTTGCATTATTTCAATTTAACAATATGGTGTTGCCGACTAATTATCATTAATATGTTTTAATCTTTTCACAATTGTTTATTTTCTATTGTAGGCGAACTACCGAAGGAAGTTTCATCTATTACTTCTGTTAAATAATAGTTGAGAGAGTTGAAAGAATGGTGTACATCACCTTTTGGTGAAGAAAGAGAAGGTCACACAAAAACATAATATAAATTAATCCGAGTTGGATCACCACGAGAATATTGTCAATGCATCTGATTATCAGTGTTGGTACTGCCTATGCAAGTATTCTCGTCCAGAATCTCCTTACAAATTTAATAACCGAGAATAAAATTCCACTAAGCATGCATACGCTTGAAATCAAACATGGGTCGGTAGAGTGAAACTTTCCTTGAAGATGAGAACAAGATCAGGCCATGTACAGGTGATTATGCTTTACACTTTTTGGGATCAAAACAGCATAATTTTATTGATTTCTGAAACAAAGCTATAACAAGAAATTCTGTCTGTTATGTACAGCTTGTGTAAACTGTCACGCTTAAAAGGAGAAACACAAGAAACGCCTCATTCTGGTTATTGAAAGATATTGTCCAAGTGTACACAACTGTTTGGATCCAACTTCATACAGTACTGATTTGGCACCGAGTAATTTACGAGAGACAATGCTTGACTTAAGCAGGATTTGAAGGCTGCTGTAAAGAATTTATTTGCTCTGTTCTCCTTCGTTTTCTTTTAAAACGCCTTTTCTGAATTGGTTTTAGTTTGAGAGAAAAATGTGGACCGAAATGTCGGCTAAATTAAAAAATAGTTCAAAGTGTAGATAAACTGTTCTAAGACTTATATATGATTATAGCACTGCAATGAAATGCTGTATTTATAAAAATATATAAAGGTAAATGCACATATTTATTTTTCTATGCAACAATTTTCTGCTTGCAGGCACTTGGTCCAGTAATTTGCTAATGAAAGGCGATCATCTTCGAAGAACGAAGCATTTTGGTGGCTTTGTCTCAGGAAACGCTCATTCACAAGACTCGTGCATATTGTATAAAGCGTATAGAATCAATGGCATCTCGTCCTTTGTTATAATATTTTTTAAAGAAAGTTTTCTTGCTAACATTAGGTCTATTTAATTTTAAATTTAATTTAAATTTTTAAAATCTTTTCGATTTCTCTGGTCGTCCCTTTCTCTCTTCATAAAGCACATTGTTCCTGCCAGAGGAAAACTCTAATCAAATTATAAATAGTAATCTTACATGGTGCTGTCTTTGAATGATAATTATGACTAGAATATCTGTTTTTTTTAATTTCTAGTAATTTTACCCACAATTTTTTCTATTGCAAAAACTTTTTTATTGATTTTCTTAGGCTTAGTTTATATAAGTGAACAACCAGAAATTAAGAGGTACGTCTGAAATGTATGAACACAAATTCATTTATAGCATTGTTCAGAAAGTGCAGAATAAAATTATCTGGTGAAAATAATAAGTTTTTTAAAAATAAACTGAATAGAAAGTAGATAAAAAATAAAAATTATATATATATATATATATATATAAATGAAAAACGCCAACTATATATTCTATATAAAATTTCACTATATATTTCGAACGTTTATCAGTCTTCTTCAGGCTAGAAATCACATTAACAAAATCTGAATGAAATTATGAAAATTTAGACAAATTAACCAATAATTAGGGTAATAAAATTGAATCACAAAATATAAAATTATTTTAATTTTAAAAATTAACATTTAATTTTAAACAAATTAAAAATTATTATTCGTTTTAAATAAAATTCTAAATAAAATATTAAATTTAAAATTATTTTTTATATAACATCCCAAACAAATTACATCAAATACACAATTCACGTGCAATTATTTAAATACATTCAAAATACCTGTAGACTCAACATTTTGTACATTAATTTTAGGATTTAAATTTTTTATCAACAACGCCTCACAAGTTATTTGTTCCCAATAATTACTCAGATTTTTATCTTGAAATTGGTCAAACATATTTTATTACTCGTACATTTCCTCAAAAGATCACTAATGTGAGTCAATCCATTTTTTAAAAAATGCTCGAGTACAGAGATGACAGACAGTCTCTCCAATGTATGTGGCATTACACCCATTACATGAAAATTGATAAACGAGGTCTGAACAAAGACCAACTGGAGTTGGAGACATATTAGTGAACATATTACAAACTTTGCAAGATGTTGAAACAATCCTAAACTGAGTTTTATTTACATGTTTGAGGATCTTACGCTTAAATTCCCTGAAACCCTCGTCATCAAAGAGTCCACACTTTTTACTGAATTAATGAACGTGGAAGATAGAAGCTATTCACGAAATATTAATCTTTTCACCATATTTTGCTTTTATTTACAAAATCTCTCAGGCGTAGTATACAGACTAGTATCAGTCGCTTTTCTTTATATTTCCGTTTGATAGGCTTTTTCATTCCGTTGAAAGAGCAAATCCAAAAGAGCGATAGACGGCATTTTTTTTTCTTCACAAGTAAATTTAATATTCAAATGTAGACTGTTCATAAAACCCAAGAAAGGCTTTACACGCACACGATTTTTAAACACCCAAAATATATCAACAACATACCTTTTGTACACAGTTGGTTTAGTTAAATTGTAAGATGAAATTTTCTTTTCCAAACTATACATGGAAATTATATATATATAATTTGAAATATATTTGCACAACAATGAAATAAGAAAAAATAAGGTATAAAGTTTTTAATATAAATTTATTAATTCGACTATTTTTTCTTTACTATAATTCTTAGCGTTTTTCAAAAATCTTTCCTCAACCTCATCGTAAAGTCTATTTTAGTGATTGTATTGAAAATATGCACCTAAATAGTGTTTGTTCCATCATTTTTCTTTATTTTTCTTAGATGCAAAAAACAAAAATTAAAAGTAAATATTAGTGGAGTCCAGATTCTTTTATTCCTTAAACCTCTTTCAACTGCAGCTCATTTTACAAATTATCAGGATATTCGCTAACTAAGAATTATTTAATTGTATAATAATAGCGTTTTTGATACTAAGATAAAAGCAATTAACAAGTGAATGATTTATAAAAAATGTTTTATTTGAAAAACTGAAATTAAAAATTAATTGCATTTCTAGTTTTCGTAGTCAAAATAAAAAAATATGATTTTTCAAAAATTTAAATAAATAAGTTACCTATTTGTTTGAAAAATATGTGAAATAATTCGACAATAGCACAAACACTTGATTAATTTGATTCAGTTGATAATTAAACATTTTAAATTACAACTGGTAAATATTACAAATTGTAATATTTACCAATCGTAATTAAAAATATTTATATTGTAATTTACAATATAAAATCAATAACAATATTGTTTAATTTATTACATAACATAAAAAAATAATCTAAATTTTGCAATTTTAATATGAAATCATACGAGATAAAAGTATTTTTTATTTCTCTTTCATTTAAATATTCAAATAGCAAACTTTTTATTTTTGTTTTAATGAATTTTGTTTTATTTGGAAAATATATTACATAATTTTGTTCTATTATTTTGAGTAAAAAATTACAAATTACAAACTATCTTATTATTTTTCTGGGTCCGTACTGAAAGACGTAGATAGGCCTGTTTGCCGTAGGTTGAATACCACTGCCTTGGACTATCAATGGATGTATTCATATCTTTTAAAAATTAGTTAGAGGTTTTTAAATAAACTTCTTATTTAAATATTACATTTTATAATTTATTTTACAAGTATTTAAATGTTTCTGCTCCAAGTTTTTCATCATCCATTTAAACTATAGCCAAAGTGTCGCTTAATTTAGGAAAGTTGTTTTAACTGAAGTGTTGTCATGTCGAAAATAAATTGACATTTAAATATGTTAGGACTTATTTTTTTATTCTCTTTTTTTATTATTAGTCTATCATTTTTTACAATATTATGTAAATTTCCCCAATTTCTCTCTCAGGATTTTCAAGACTAGTAACATTATTTAATATCAAAAATAGTATTCCGATTTCATTATAATAATATATTTTTTCAAAACAACTTTTTTATTTCCACTTAATATTCAACATTTATCCAATAAAACAAATAATTATACATTTATTTGTATTGTGATTGACGATGTTAACATATTTTATCTGCACTTTTGTTTGAAACCTTAATAAACCTTTTACTCCATTCAAAAGATCGGAATGGACTGTCTCATTAAAACAAACAATCTGATTTGACTTCGATGTTAGATTATTGATTATTTCAGCATTATTATTGTTAATCAATTAAATTACAGAAAAAATCTATAAAAATCTATGAAAATCAATCATTATAAAATAATAAAACTCGACGCCTACTTGGCTTGAAGCCACCATGCATTATATCCACGTGTTCTCTCTCATTTACTTGTCTTCCCTAGCTCTGTAGCAATCTATGGAAAATGATTTGCTCAAATACAGAAAATGATTTTCATGAGAAAACTTATCATTATTTTTTGTTAAAAGAAAAAATACAAAAAATCACAATCTATGAAACTAGCACTCTACTTTTCCAATGAAAGAAAAACAAGAAAATTGTTTCAATTTTAATTCTGAATGAAAAAAAAATTTTTGTTTTCATAAAATTTACTTACACATTGATATATTTTTTCTTTTTTATATTCTTTGCTTGATGAATTGAAAAAGATTTTACTAGTGTTATTTTATTAATTATTTTTATTATATTCGGTTTTGTTTAACATGATGATATTTATGAGTTTCATTTTCGATTTGAAACAAATTTTGTTGAATTACTCAAAGTCTGATACATTTGTGGAAAAATGTTTATTTTTGGCTCCGAGGCCAGATATTCGGTTTGTTATTAAATATTTCACTATTTTTGGGATTTTGTGACGGATATGGTTATCGTTTTTCTTAATGAAGGAACACCAAACTTGAAATTCAGCATCCAAAATCAACACTTGATTTTTTATATTTTTTTGCTATCATTACTTAACATGTTAGGGAATTGTAAAATTTGTGTAAAATTAAAAAGAAACAATAATTTAATGAAAAATAATATGAATATTGTTGTTGATTGATACTATGTGTTGAAGTCCTCATTGAAAGAATCTCCTGGTAATATTTGTTTTAATAATATTCGAAATGCCAGAAGATTTCTGGATAAATAAATATTAGTTTCTAAATCTTTTTTATGTGGCTAATATACTTTCATTCTATTCTTAGTAAATTGTGAATAGTGTACCATAGTGATTCCTTGATAGCTGCATGAATTAAAATATCAGATATGTAAATAATAAAATAAGCCCTTGCTGCAAAGTAGATGAAACTGAAATTTAATTTTTATTTAAATTGTGATTAGGGATTTTAATAATTAATTTTTTAGGTCTGAGTGTTAAAAACATAATGTATTACTTGAAAATTTATAACTGTAAATAATCTACTCTAATAATCAGTTTCGTAACTGAACCATTAAAAAGTGATTTGGATTTTTGAAATAGAATACTAGTTCATTAAAAAATTTTAAAAAACTATGTCCAAAACCTTGTCTAAATCTTATAACAAGTATGTTATTTTATTCTATACAAGAATTTTACTACTAAACATTTAAATTACAGATTTGATTTTAGACATATCTCAGTAAAACAAAGTTATTTAGCGTATTCTTTATATAAAACTGTCTTTGATTCCCTTTATTCAAAGTTTATTTGTGCAATCATTTTTGAAAATAATTAAAAAATAGAAAAATTATAAAAAAATTGTAGTTAATATTATTAATTTAGTTTTAATTTTTAATTAAAATGTAAAATTTTAAATATTTCTTCAGGAATATTAAATTTGACAAATTCGACAAATGTAAAACTTGGTATATCTAGATTACTCATATTAATATTCGAATCAAATTGAAAAATAAATTAATTTTCCTTATTAAAAGTTATTGGTTTAATTTTATATTAATTTTTATATAGTCTATAAAATTAGTTAAAACAAATAGAAAACTAAACAATGAATTTAGAATCTTGTTTCTAAAGTTAATATTTTTTCCTTTTATTGGCTCATAATCAATATATTTTTTGAAAACGAAATAACAAAAAAAGATGAATATGAAATTTTTTTATAGTGAGATACAAAGGGGTACAGTATTGAGATAAAGAAATGAAAACAGAATGAAAACAAAAAAACTTTAAATTGAAAAAAAAAGTTTATTGCAGATTAATATAATTTAGATTAATTTTTTTGTTGCAAAGAATAAATAAGGAAATTTTTTTTGTCGTAAAATTTTTTAAAATTATTTTCAAACATTACTTTTACCATTAATTAACTGCCGATAATAAATACTTTTGGTATTTTTATTATCATTATTATTATTATTATTATTATTATTATTATTATTATTATTATTATTATTATTATTATTGTTGTTGTTTTTATTATTATTATTATTATTGTTTTTATTATTATTATTATTATTATTATTATTATTATTATTATTATTATTATTATTATTATTAATATTATAAACTTTTAAATGCGATTGCACAATGAATTTATTTTGATGAACATACCAGATAAATTCGCATATTAGTTTAAATTATAAGTAAAACGTATTTGTCTTAATGATAACATTTTCGCATTTTTTCTACTCTCCTGGTCAAGAAATAAAGCATCAAAAATAATAACAAAAATATATTTTCATAATATTTTGTTGTTAATTTGAAAAATATCAAAGAAAAATATATTTTTTTGCATTGAAAAACCGCATCGTTTTCTGATTGGTTGAACATGAAAACATAGCAATTTCATATTTTAAACAAAATATTTATTTATCTATCAAATGTAAACGATCATTTTGAGCAATATAAAACAATTTTAATTTGTAAATTAGATAATAAATAAATCGTTTAGATTGAGATATTTTACTAATAAATAAACGCGATATAAAGGGTAAAAATTATTGTTTAAAATATTTATAAACTCAAAAAATTATATTGTTCGGGAAATATGTATTTCATTTCTTCATATCTTTCACTACTGACTAAATTAAAAATTATTAAAGTATTTTTTGCTTAAGTTTCATACGATTTTTGGTGTTTGGTTTATGACTTCATTTATATTGTTGAACATTACCAATTATTTTAAAGAATAATTTGTCTCAGATTCAGAAATTTTGGGATGCATTTGCATAACTCACACAAATTGTTCGGTTTTGATTGATTTACATGGTCCTCCATGTTAGTTGATCTGGCGCAAATGATTCAAGATCCAAGCTTAATGCTACTTTGATTCCTTGGTTATTAGGCCAACTGTCTTAAAATATGATCTAAGTTATTGTCCTGTGTAAAAGTCAATTTAATGAGTAAATATTAATCAGCCAAAGGTTTCATATGATTTTTGAGAATTTATTTGTATACAACCACTACGATTTTTTTTATTGGAATACCTTCTAAAGGTTCTGCGGTTCTTTTCAATATTATATTTATGTTATATGGTGTTATTCATCTTTGATGATGACAAAATCAAATCTAACTTAGCAAAGCTTCGTATAATTAAATCGTGTGCTTCTGTAAACTTTAAAGGCCAGAACATTTTTCTTACATTTCATAGGTGCAAAACTATTGTAAACAAAATTTGTGGAATAATTTACGGATCTAATCCAAAAGTTTCTCCAACCAAAAGCTTATGACTGAGAAAAAAAAGGTGCAAAAAAAAGTAAAGGATTATATTAGCTTACTGTCGGTTATGTTATATTAGTGTTGAAGAATATTAGTTTCATTATCCTCTAAATATGACAATTTAGCGGTTGAAATATTAATGGGACAACTGAGTGATATGTCAGTGTATAAATAGTTCCCCAGATTTCTCTTTAAATATTTTTGAGGATAAAATACTTTTTTTCAACCTGTTTTTTATTCAAATCAGATTTGTGGTGATGAATATTTCTTGTGTTTTCACTATTCTCGTATTTTGTTAGTTAATTTTAAAATTAAATGGTTTCAGTTTTCGGATGACTCATTGAATAATATAATGATTTTCTATTCAGTAAGACATCAGAAAACTAAAATCATTTGATTCTATTTAATCACTTACTGCCATCAGATGTCATTGCAAACTTTAATTGTGTTTACATCTATTTTGTGATACAGAATAGTATGAATTTCTCATACACTTAGTTTATTAAAATTTTAAATGTATTTATCTACATTTAATAAAAACGGTAAAAAGAATAATTGTGAATTTTTTGTGGCCTGGTGGTGGAGTGCTTAAAATGTAGGTCTGATTCGCCTTTTGAAAATTGATGCTATATTTCCACAGTTTATACTTTTTCATCGAATAATTCATCGTGAATATATTATAGCGAAATATTTCAAACATGATGATGATGTTAAAACCGTTAAAACAAATTGTGTATAACATTCGAACAAATCTAGAGAAACATAGTCAATTCAAGAATTTCTGAAGAATTTCTCTTTCTATTGCATTGTGAGGTGTTTATCATCTCACAAGCGGATTAAAAGATTTGCTTAACTGCCAAAGCCTTGTTGTTCTGGAGAGGTTAATTCATTATTTACGTTCACTTTTTTGTACAAAAAAGTTTTATATATTTATGCATATTATAAGGATTTATATTATACAGTTAAAATTTAATAATATTATATGTTGTATTTTTAAAAAGAATTTCAAAAAGTACAAATTTTACACTAGTGGCGTAAGTCTGGCGTTGTGAAAAATGCCTTAGTGTATAAATGGGAGGAAGGTTTTTGTTTGTTGATATAATTATTTTTATATTAAGAATAAAAAATCGGTTTAATTTCATTTAAATTTACATAAAAAACATTAAAATAAAAATATTATTTCTTTGACCAGCAGTATATTGTCAGATTATATATAATTAATAAAGGGAACTCTTGATTTAGAGCAGTGATTCTCAAGCTTTTTAAGCTCCCAGCTCAACAGACAAATTATATGGCATAAAAGTTAGATGTAATGTAATTCATAGAAATTATTGAATGTTCTTCTTTCTTCTTACACAAAAAAATTGTAAAAAAAAATCTCTGAAAAATAAAATTGAAAATTTGCAATTTGTATATCTCGAATTGTTTGGCTTGTGGCACACTAAATAAATCTTAAAATTTAAATTTTTCTTTAAAACAATAGCAATTTTAAATATTTCCTAAGTTTCTCATCAACTCTAGTTTTATAGTTTGTGAGGTTATAATATATAATAAAAAATTTTAATTCACAGCTCAACTTAAGAGTGCCTCCGATCTCTGAGCACTGTGCAAATGTACCTGTGGCACCTGCCTGGTTACGTCACTGATAAAGTTATCCTAAAGTCATGGAGAAGAATGTCTGTAGTCAGTAAAATGCGAATGCTTGGAAATATTGAGTATGCTAGATAATTAAATTAAATATTTCGAAAAAATTGGTGAAATATTTTTTAAAAAATTTAAAAATAAATATTCAAATTTACAATGAAAAATTTTTGATAAATCTAGAAAAATTGATTTTTTAAGCTGCAGAGAAATTAATGAACAAAAATTGAAAATAAATTTTTAGTTTCTATAATTCATTTTTCGACTGTGCCTCGTTTTTTTAAAACGATTTTTCACTTCTTTTTCAATTTTAACATTAAAAATGGATTTCATTTGCTTATTCTTATTAAAATATCAAAAAAAATCTTAATTTTAAGTTAAATAATAAAATTTTTGATTATGTAAAGAAAATTTAAAAATTTGAAGTGCCATGATAGACATTTTATTTTCTGTATTTCTTTTAAATTTTATTAATTAATAAATAAATTTTTACAATATAATTATTAATTAAATAATTATATTACTAATAATATTTTTTAAATGTAATTTATTACTTTTAAATAAATTATTATTGAAAAATAATTTCAAATTTTAGATGAGAAATTCAGCAAAAGAAATTTTAATTATTAACGAATATTATGGTAAATATTTTAAAAAAATTTCTTTTGTCAGACAATTTTTTTTATAAATTTTTTTTTCTAAAATTTATTTTTATTTTGCTTACAGATTTTATCTTTAAATTAAATACAGAATAAATTTAATCAAATCGTTGATGTATGATAATAAAGACGAAAGAGAAAATTATACTTTTTGTAATAAAAAATTTTTAATTATAATTTTGTAGTCCTCTTTTTGGTATATCGGCTGAACAAGGTAAAGAGATTTTTTTCTATTATGAAGCATTATGACTATGGTGTGGTGATGCTCACGTTGGTTTTGTTGGTTTTAATTGACTCAGAAAGGTCTGTTATGTTGATTAAATGTGTCGATGCCGGCATTTTGTGACCGAGTGAGGTTGAGGTCTTTATGATAGGAAGGTAGATTGCCTTTCTCATAAATTTGGATATTTATATATGGATTTCCAGTATATTCCACGTGCTGTGACTTATTGCTCTCTTTTGAATACTGCTTGCATTTACTAAAAACTATATGGAAATTCTGTTGAACATCTAAGATGAAATAGGCTGTGAAATACTTTTTATGTATATATTATTGCTACTCACCTTAATAAAATCAAAATACCATTGAAGTGCACTAAAAACAGCAAAGTAAACTAGACGTTCATCGCGACTACTTTTTTGCTTACATCTCTTAATGTGTCGTTTATTAAAACAAATGAGAAAACAATTAATTAATTATATATCATGAATTAAATTTCAATAAATTTATATTCACTTTTAATAACAATTATTTAATTATCATTTTTATGAAAATTGTAAAAATAAAGAATAACAGAAATCCTTTTTTACCCCCCCCCCCGTGACTCTCAATCTTATTAAAATCACCATAGAAAGTTCTCCTGAATATGATATTACATTTTGAAGATAATTTTAATTAACAAATCAAATTTTATTAGAAATTATGATCATTTGTTTAATATTTTATCACTGTGCAGCAGAAGAATGGATGCACCCGTGAATATAATAAATTAATTATTTTTGTTTAAATTAATACGTAAAAACCTTTAAAAAATCAAATCCTTCAAATTTTTATACCTAATTCATATTTTTTTTATTTTCTTAATTCATAAAAATTATTACAACGAATTTTTGTTATTTTATGTTATTTTAATTTATGTTATCAAAGAACTGTTTTATTTTATCAAAGAACTTCTTTTTATTTTTTTCTTATTGTTTTTATTTATCTATATAATATTATTATTTATTTTTATCCTTAAATTAAATATTTATTTTAAAATGAAATTAATTTTAAGACGCCCTAAAATTCTTAGCACGGAGGCTCCAAAATTCAATTCTGCAGAATGGAAGGTTCTTGAAATTACGAATATATAAGAATAGTGAATTGGTGAATATAATTAAATGAAGAGCATATACAACTCACAAATACATAAAACATAACGTTTATCTCTAAATCGAAGTCTTTTTAAAGGTATCAATTGTATGAATGGCAACTTACCTTTGAATAAAAGATTGATCTAAGTGGGCTTAATGATTCTGTAAACATGCGGCAAATTCGGTTGATTGTTTCTATTTTCAAAAGACGGTCACTATTACTTGTACTTTTATTGTTGCAGGAATGTATCATATTCAAAATGTCCACATAATTTCTCGGGTTCCTTGCTTCCTCCCACAGAATTATTTCCCGCATATTGTACAGGTTTTGACTGTAAAATTTGTTGTTAGCCGTCATAATTACTGCTTATCTTAGAGTCAGTTTTCGATGACTTTCTCAAGATCATTAACTTTCTCGTTACAAAAGGCTCATTGTCAGAAGGTTTATATCATTTTCGCTATCATTTGTTCTGTAACATTCTGAAGTATTATTGAGCCGTTAATTTTAACAGTGCGGCAAGTCCATAGCAATTTGAAAAAGAAAATATATCTTTCAACAGGCAAGGATTAAAATTGGCAGACAAATAGGAGATCAACAAAGATTGTAATATTGAAATGAGTTTCTTTTGTTGCGAGAACTCGGAACAATGAGATTAAATCATAATGATCTATGGAAAGGTGAAATATATAAGATCACTTAAAGTTATTCAAGTTTGTCATTATCAACATAAACGGTAAAATAAAGTGTGAAAAAGTAAGAAAAAGCCAAAATTAAAAAAGGCACTGTTAAAAGTAAATTTTATAATAAAATATTGAAAATTTGAAAATTGTATTATTTATGATAAAAGTAAAAATTAATTACAATGAAAATTAATTAATTAAAATGTAGTTTAAATATTAATTAACTATTTAATTAAAAATTAAATATTTAATTACCGAAAAATATGGAAAGACAACGGTGAGTAATAATTTATTGGTAAAATAAAAAGAAAATTAACAATAAATTAATAAGATATAAACAAAATTTATTATATTTACCTTAAAAGAAATGATTTTACCCTGGACGTTCAAACTTAGGTTCTTTGATTCAGACCACTTTAATAAGTCATTACTTCCACACATTGCTTCAAAGGTCGACGCTTCCAACGAGCATCTTTCAATTCAGATTTATTGTTAGAAATTTCTCCTAACATACAAATTTTATTCGAAATTTCCTCTCAAATGGTCTACTTGAGTTTAAATCTGAATTAGATAATTATATAAATAGTTCTCTACTTATTATTTTCTGTGTTGTATTATTTTTATTATATATGTAATGTGTGAAAAGATTTTCAAATTTACAATATCATCAGAATAAAGATGATTTTTAAGAGACAAAAAACCGTTTAAAGTAAATGCAAAAATTAAAATTTTAATAAAAAGTAAAATAAAAAGATTTTAAAAAACAGAGATAATATAAAAAAATAGTAAACAAAGAACGATTCTTTGGAACTGGAAATATAAATTTAGATTACAAATTTTGACTTAACCCTCAGTTCCCAATTCTGCCTTGAGGTGGTCCATACAGATTTTCGTAAACAAAGTACGTATGAATGTTACTGTCCACTACAGGTGACCACATAAGAAACAATTTAAACTCATTGTCTTGCTATACATAGAGTTTGATTTACGTCAGTTTGTACTCAAATTTGACATCAAGTTGCATTTTCAATCGACAGAATTGAGGTAGCATAAAAACAACTGAAATTTTAAGTATATTTGTTTTAAATTAAATTGTAGCCAACTTAATTTGTTTCAAAGTTAAACAAATTTTGAATTTTTATCTTTGTTCTTTTCTTTCATTTCGTGGTATTTTTTGGAACTAGAGCAATTTTTCTAATGTATTTAATATTTGGGGCCCCAACAAATAGGGGGCCCAGTGCAATTGCACTTGTTTCACTAGTGATGGTACGGCGCTGGTTTATCTTCATTCTTTCTGATCATATTTCACAGAGCTTTTCAGCTGATTACGTTTTAAAAATTTAACGATCTATTAAAAGAATTAATATACTCAAAAATTTTACGAAATTCATTTGTCAGGCCACAAGCTTCAATTCTTTGGTTCTCAAATCAAATAATTTTTCTGAAAATTTTAACTGAATCAACGAAAACAAAATTATTACCATCATGATGATATAGCTGGGAAATCCTCAAACCTTTTTTCTGTGTAAAAATTTTACTTTCTTCTTAACTTTCTGAAAGGTGAAAATTTTTTGTGTAATAGTCGAATCTTTATGTAAAAAAACTATTATAAAAACTGTTGTATTATTTGGATTTATACCTTTTTAAAATGATTAGGAAAAAACCTTTGGTCCACTGAATCCTCTAAAATTCTTACTGGCCCTAGTAAAAATAAGTTTGCGCATTGGTGAATTTAGTAAAACCCGCAAGTAGCGCTTTGCGTCCGACATATTGTGCGCATCACATATGTGATGAAAAGGTTTGAATTATTATAAACATTGATTAATTATTTAATTATTTTATTAATTAATTAGTTTTTATTAATGTATAATTATTATAATTGAAAAAAGCCAACTATATATTCTATATATTTCGACATTTTATCAGTCTTCTTCAGACTAGAAATCGCATTAACAATAACTAAATGAAAATAATAAAATTTAAACAAGTTAATCAATCGTAATCCAATTATATCAGAAAATATGCTTCTAATATTTCACATTCTCATGAAAATTTGCGTCTTCTTTCGGAGGACCAGTAAAATTATCTGACGGATCGGTGGTAGAGAATCACTGCTTTTTCTGTCGTTTTTCGGTAAATGTGTTTTTATCAAAAAATTCTGTAATTTCATGGAGTGGTCTTTTATTCCAAATGTGCAATTCGAACGATTTAGCTATTGTATTTTATCCATTCGTTGATGGGCAATTATGATTAAAACTGACAATAATTTCTGTAAAACTAAATATTATGTATATTATATATTTAAAGAACATGAATATCCATTTGATCAAATTCTATCGAAGTTCGCTACAAAAAGGAAATCGTCTGGGCAGAGAGATACGTAATTAATCAGCCAAGTTGATTCTGAAATCAAACTTTTGAAAAAAAGGATCAGAAAAAATAGTAAAACATAAAAATTTCTTAATATTACGAGTTGTTTGTTTCAATACTATAAAGAAAACTTATATTTAAATTAATATCAATTTGAAATTTTTTATAAATTTTTTACTTATTTTTTTCAATTTTAAAATTTGATTTATAATCTTAAAAGAAATCAAATTTAATAAAAGTGAACACTTTTTTATAATTAAATCTTTTGCCTTCTGGAGACAAATAATGAATATGGAATTTTCGGATCAACTCGCTCAAAACAATTTTCAATTGTCACTTTATTTCATAGAAATGTATATATTCGTTTGTTCAGAGCCGTCGTATTTATTGTGTTAACTGAGCGTAGCATAGAGACTCCAGCATAATGCGGACGTCTGTGAATATAATAAATAAATTATTCTTGTTTAAATTATTATGTATTAAAAGAAATTAGAAAAAAATTACTATAAATGTTACTATTATTTATTAAGATTTTTTTTAAGTATGTATGTTTTAAGTTATGTATTACAGAGAACTGTGTTTATTTTATTCTTTTTTATATGTATTGTTTTGTTTTTATTATATTTTTATTTTTTATTATCTAAAATTATTTGTGTTACATTATTATTTATTTTAAAAATTGAATTAATTTTTTATTTTTGTTAATAAAAATAAAAAAACCATTTTTAAGCGCTCCAAATGTCATAAGATGCCACTGCCCAGATCAGACCTGGCCAACCCAAATCGCTTTGCAGGCCAACCTTTTTATCCAAAAAAACCCTAATTTTTATTGAAATATTTATTTAAATTATTTCAGTACATAGATTTATTTGAACTATTCCAAGAAAAACATTTATTTTTATATTTACAGTAGATTTTTTTTATTGTTTCAAGAACATTTTTACTGAACCATTTATTTGTATTATTTCAGTAGACTTAAGCATAATATTTATCAATGGGCTATTTGCTTTTCTTTGCGATCGCTCAATTGGCTTTCAAGGTTTTCGTCTGTTAATGAAGCACGAAATTTACTTTTATTAAATTTCATTTTTGAAAAAAAGCTTCACAAACATATGTAGATCCGAAGGATACTTTTCTGCTGTTATATACGTGTTGTAGAACTCAATTTTTGATGCCGTTTTATGAACCTGCTTCAACTCATTGTTATACTGCAAATTGATTACGTCCATCTGTAAAGCTTCTGGAACAGTGAAAACGTCCACTTGAAATGGTGAAGAAAATATCTCAAACGTTTTGTCATATTTTGTAAGTTCTGAGAAACGACGAATAAATTCAGCTGAAAGTTTTCTAATCTCATCAGCGTACTTTGCAAAATTAATAGTCTGACTGCTATTAAGTTCTTTTAATAACGGAAAATGGTGAAGATTGTTATTTCTAAGTTGGGACTCAAATAAAATTAGTTTGGTTTGGAATGCTTTTATATGATTACAAGCATCAATAATTAAATTATCTTGCCCCTGTAACTCCTTGTTTAGCTGGTTAATTTTTTCGGTTATATCTACTAAGAAACACAGGTCCAACAACCACATTTCGTCATTTAAATTTGAAACTGGATTTCTCTCTTCAGTCATAAAATTTTCTATTTCCACCCGTAATTCAAAAAATCTTTTTAAACATGTTTTGTGACTCAAGCATCTAACTTTGGTAAAATAGACAATATCGCCGTATTCCGAACTTAATTCGTCAAGGTATGCTTTGAACTTGCGATGCTGAAGCGCATGTAATCGAATATAGTTAACTGTTTTTATTACCACATCCATGACATGGTTCATGGACAATACCTGGAGACATAAATTTTGCTGATGTATCAAACAGTGTATTACAAATTTTTCACTGGGTTTAACAGATGTAGCTTCAAGTTCATCCATAAACAACTTTACAGTTCCTTTATTTTTACCAATCATAGCAGGCGCACCATCCGTTGTTAGTCCATAAAGCTTCTCTAAATGTAAAGAATTACAGGATAAACATTTTTTATAGCGTGAAAAACATCCTCTCTTCTAGTGGTGTCTTTTAAATTTAAAAGATTTAACATTTCTTGTGTCACTCCGAAAGAATCGTTAACTCCACGAATAAATACAACAAGTTGTGGTGTATATGAAATTTCTGTAGAGAATATGCTTTGAATTGTTGAATTCGCTCTCGTAAAGTCACCACTATTTCATCTGAAATATAATTAATGCGACGACAAATAGTTTGACGCGACAAACTAATGCTTAAAATCATTTTATGTTTTTCTGGCATAACATCTTCTATAACAGCTGCCAAACGTTCTTTTACAAATTCTCCGTCCGAAAATGGTTTGATTTTCTTAGTGATTAACATTGCGACAGAGTAGCTTGCTTTAACAATATTAGAAGCTAGTTGTAATGAAGAACTAAACATTTTCTGCTGAGATTTTAATTCGAATTTTAGCTCGGCTAATTTAATTTTTCTCAATTCTTTATTAGATTTTACATACACGTCATGTTTCGTTTCATGATGTCTTTTAACATTGTATTCCTTAAAAACAGCTATTGTATCTCGGCAAATCAAACATATTAATTTTGAGTTCTGCATTATAAAGAAGTAATTTTCTTCCCAATGATCGCTGTATTTTCTGTTTTCTTCTGAAACTTTTCTTTTTTTAGAATTCATTCTAAAGGCCAAATATAATTAAAGTTATGTAAAATTATTCAAAATAAGTGCATTTACTGTTACTTACTTATTTATTTAATTTTTCTGGTATAGAAATATAATTAATTAGATTGTTTATATTACTTTTTTTGTGTTATATAATTTGATATTTTTTATCACTTAAAAATACACAACTTCATATCCTAACTAAAACAAAGCCAAACTAAAAAAGTTTTTCAATAACTGTCAGCTTCTTTAGTTATGTTTTTCTGAAAAAGCCTACTATATAAATATTTTTGAATTACTCAATTAAATTTTTTACTTATGAATAAATATATATGCACGGAAAACGAATTTTTCTGCTAACCAAAAAATATAATAAAAACTTTTTAATATTGAATTTTGTAGTCAATACTTTTTCAAAAAAGTATTTATTTAATAATTTTAGTAGATTTTGTAATATATTTATTTTTTGTAGATTCTGTAAAAAAAATTTAAAGCTAATAATAATCATGCCACTGGCCGCATAATATGCATAAAGTGCCGCATGCGGCCCGCGGACCTCAGCTCTGCCACGCCTGGCCTAGATCCTAAATTATGCATATGGATATCTGGGATCAACTCGTTGAGAACGATTTTCATTTCTGGTAAAATAAAAGTATTCTAAACTGTCATTTTGTGTCATAGAATTACATCTTTAGGCTGTAGGTTATACAATTCAAACTGTATGTATTCCTCGGTTTGAACATGGGAAACTAGAAAAGTCTTGATAACTCAAAATTATTTTGAGTTCATAGTCGTAAAATGAATTATGAATGAATTATTGTCATTATCCATCTTTCTTCATAAAGTTGTTATTTATTATAAAATGAAATTATAATCAAAAATTATAAAAAAGATTAAATTACTTTATTGTTAGACATTTCTGGCTTAGAAAATTTTACAGTATTCAAAAAATTTTACAGTTTTCAAATATAATTTTGAATAAATAAATAATATAAATCATAAAAATTGTTTATTATTACAAGATGAGGCAGGAAAATGTGAAGAGAAAAGTGCTGCATTATTTCAAAAATTTTGCGGTTTAAATCTCTTGATTTTGTTTTAATAAAGTTCTAATTATGTATTTTGGTTTTATAATTATTGACCCCATATAAGTATTATTATGTTTGAATTGTTTTCATTTGTTGAATCGAGTAAAAGATAAAATTTTTTGTTGTCATTTTCAAATCGTAAGTGCAATTTTCCACTATTTTCTGACCAACCCTTTTTACAAATTTGGAAACCTTAGTACAGATATAATTCAGTATATTTTTGAATTTTATTTAATAAAATTTTTACAAAATTCAATTACACTACTATTATAATTATAAACTTTAATACTTTCTAAAAATTAACAAATAAAATAGAAATCATTTTCTTTTTTAACGAATAAACTAAAAATCAAAATAAATTAATTTGTTTTTCAATTTTTGGAAATCGAATTTTTTTTTGAATATTCCATTAAAAAAATAACAAATAAAATTTTTTAATTTTTATTTAAGAAATTTATACTACTGATTAAAAAAGCTTATTTCCAAAATTTCTTGGCAGTTTCTTCAAATAACCATATTGTCCAATCAAAATACTCATTTATAATTGAGTTGGTTTTCTCAAACCTTAGTCTATCCAGCCTCCTAGATTTGATTTTTTTTCATTCTTATGCAACACCAGAACTTCAATTTACTGTCTGAATATTTTGTTTAAGTCGTTGGAACTTAAACTAAAAATTATTATTGTTAATTTAATGATTTTTACTATTTTATATTAACAGAAATTTTTCATTTTTCTCAATTAAAATCTTTTGTTATAAATTGTGAAAAAATACTATTTAAAACAATTAACAAACATTTAAAAAAATTTAATCTCTTGTTTGAATTTTTACTTTAATCTCATAAATAATTTATCCATATGTTTGGATTAAAAGACATTTTCTATGATATTCCAATAAATGATTGACACGAAAAGATTCTCAAATCAAAAGAAGCATATGTTGAAAAATATAATCAATGGAACGCCAAGGAATAATAAAATAATAATTTCTTTAAAAATTATTATACAAAAAAATTATTTTTGATAATTTCTATTATCTTTCTCAAAGTACATGAGACAGATTATTTTATTTTATTTTAAAAGAAATTGTATCCCATTTGACAAATATTTTGGAATCTTATTTATTATGAAGTCAAACCTGCGCATTTTTAAAGAACCCGGTTATGATTCAAATATTTTGTTTTTTTAGACTATTCCAGATAATAAAATTTCATTATAATATTAAATTGAACAATTGTAAATTGAACAGAAACAAAAATACCTTGATTTGTTTAAATTTTGACCCGATATTTTTTATTTTTGTTACATAAATTAGTAATTCAACAAACTGTTTATTAATTAAAAAATATTTTCAAAATATCTGCATTGAGATAATATATAATTTGATACATTTTCCACGTTTAAAAAAATAAAATGAAAATTATATTTAAATTTTAAGGGAATTAAAATTTTAATCAAAATATTTTAAAATTTATCATAACTTTCGGACTGATTAGGAGCTATTTATTTGATTAAAAGTTTAGATAAAAATCCTATACATGGATGAACTCTATAAGCGAATTTAAAATGTTTTCATTTTTCAAAAAACACCATAAAATATTTAAATTTATCTTCATCAATTGAATACTTATTAAAACAATTAAATCGATAAAATAAAATAGCTAAAAATTTCAAAATTTCAAAATACATCTCAAAAATATTAAAGAATTTTAACATATAAAAATTAATTGAAACCAATTTTATATGCTTTTAACTTTTTATTTAATCTTCTAATAAGATAACCTGAAAAATAAAGAATAAATAAAAAACTGGATTTTTAAATTGCTTAAAAATCGTATTTTACAATTTCAAATAATAAAATATAAATAAAATATCTTTGATCATTTTTAACGATTTTTAGCAAATATTTTATTTTTCAAATTTTAATTTATTGCCAATTTTTTTATCCAATCCCGTTTTGATTTGAAAAGTTCTTTTAAAATAATTTTTTTGTGATTATTAGTGAAAATAATATCTAAACTTTAATAAATAGATTTTTAATTAATTAATTAATTAATTAATGATAGTCAATTTTTTTTGGCTAGATAGAAAATTTCATCAATTTAAGTCTAACAAATTAAAACTCATTTTAATAAACTGATTGAATAAAAGAGACAGCTGAAAATTTTTCTATGATTATTAAAAAGAGAAAGAGAAGGAAAATCATTTGAAAATTTCTTAAATAATTGTTTAGACTTTACAACAAGATATTTCATTATTATTTACTCAACAGAGAGAAAAAAGCAAAACAGATAAAAATAGATAGAGACAGAATTAATGCTCTTGGAATATCAGAGCTATTGATGACATTCTGTAATTCTAATAATTCTATCCAAGATATTGAAAAATTTGTTTTTTTTCCTAATGAAATATTAGTGGATGAAAAATGAATTTTGGATAGATTTTTCATTTGTTTCTCTCATGGAAAATTGTGATCAATGAAAAATGTGTATATAGTAGGGAAAACACATTTTACTGAATGAAAAAAAAAATGTATATGCTTGAAAGTATAAACGTAATGAATCAACTAGTAGGTAAATGTGCAAGAAAAATAAAACGACTAGAGTTAGAAATTTATTCCAAATTGCATTCGATTTGTCGAAAATGCAAACATTTTTATTCGACCGTATTTTATTTTCAAAAAAAAAATACAATTAATTAATTCATCTATTTATTCATTGACTTTTGTGGATTATTGATTGAAATAAAGGTCACAAGCTAATTAAAATTGTTTGAAGATATTCGTATCGATAATATCGATGCAGAATCGATTTTATCACTAACAATGCCATTTTAGACTTTGTGCGTTTTAGAATAGATAAATACAGCCGATGAATATAGATTAGCATGAAAATCATTGCCGATAAGTATGTTTCAATAAAATGAATTACGTGTCGAGATAAAAAAAATAAAAATATTTCAAGTGTGCAATTTTAATTGAAAAATAATTATTCATTTTTATTGATTTTATTGAGAATTTTCAGTTATTTTATTGAAGAGAAAAATCGTTTCCAAATTTGTTTCTGATTTGGAAATTTCTATATTTAACAAGTTAGTACTTTTCTTCAACACCAGTCATATTGTTGTTTTCTTTTTCCTTCTCCTCGACACAGAGTTAATTTTTCGTAATTATGAAAAAAAAAATTTTGGCTGGCTATAAATTTTTTCCTAGAACTATACGCGATTTTTTTTCCCCTCAACATTTCGTCTAGCTTGTGTTTGCCTATATCTACTAAAGTGACAGTAGTTTAGTTTTGTTAGTCATTCGCGCGACTAGTGAACGATTTTCATCCTCTTATTCCTGCACACAAACATACTTTAACTTTTTATTACTTTATTTTTGTTTCTTGTTTTTCCAATATGATTTTTCATATTTTGTAGAAAATTTCAAATCGATACAGATATGAACAACATACAATCAACCAACAAGAATGCGTCAATAACAAAAATGCCTTCGAAAATTTCAATTCACTCATTTCTCTATCAAACAAACTAGATTTCCCAGTGAGGTTTTCATTTTGGCAAGTCGCGCCATTGCAAAGAAATAAAAATTAAGACTGCTATGACTAAGAAACAACAGCACACCAGCAAGGACGATAAATAGAACTGTATAAGAGGAGAATTATAGAAAAAATTTCCGTGCATTGCTAAATAGAGTGAAAATAATCATTTTGAAAAATATACATATTTAGTTGGAAATTTATGTACACACGCACAAACTCTATTTTTTTTTCTACGAGTGTGTTGAGCAAAAATCATTTATTAACAACTGGAAACATAAAAATAAATTTGGTATAAACCACAAAATTAGTTAATCTAATTTCTTTTAGCTTCGATAAATTTAATATATTTTTTTTTCTAGAAATTAATTTTCGTCTACTTTTAAAGCGAAATTAATTCAATGAATTAAAATATATTTAATTTATAAACCGAATGTTAAAATACTAAGTGAATCATATAATAATCATTAGTGATAATCAGCGTAATTTAATTATTATTATTTTTATGAATTTCATACAATTAGCGTAAATCAAATATTAAACGCGTTCCAATTATTATAAAAATATGTAAAAAAATTAATTTCAACATTATTATTCTCATTTTAGCTACTTATAAAATTTAAGTAGTAATAAAAATAAATAAAATATAAAAAATCAATTCGAAAATTTTATTTTAACGATTACAAATATTATGCATTTTTTTCATATTTCAAAGTAAAATTCTAGATCAGTCTTAATCAGCGAATTTCCGGTTAGTATTGAATCCAAATAATATTTCCCGCAATTCAGGAATCATCTGGCTGCTCATCAAATCTAGCCGACTATCCAACGTATTCACAACTCGAATTTTCCCATTGATTGTCGACACTTCTACTCCTCCCATTCTGCAATAAAATATTAGACTTTTATTTATTATGTAAATTTTTTACATATTATTTAAATGATTTTCGCGATCAATTACAACATTGACGGTTCTTTTGGTAGTTTTTTGATAGCTTGCGAGAACCTCGGGTAAAATTTGCTAAAAGCTTTTTATCATTAGTTCAATTACAATTATTTACAACCAACATTAATAATGTCAACATCTTTGGCATGGCAACGTATGAGGACATCTTTTTCTAACAATTGAAGCAAACTCTAAAAAATGCAAGCATTACAAAATCAATGTTTCTAATACCAATTTAATTTTCAAAATAATTAGATTTTATCAAATTTAAATTCATTATTACTTGACTTATTAATTGTTTTAAAGTTTCTTTATAAATTCCTTCATCTTTACTTATTAAACCTAGCTTATATTTTGACGCTTCCAATAATTTCTGAGAGACAAACAAATTAAACTGATAATCTCTTACTGAAGAAACAATCTACTTTAATATGTTCTTGCTTTTTTGATAAAATCTTCAATTTGGCATTATTCATCAAATTAGAATTTTGACTAAAATTAAATAAATGCACCGCAAATAAAATATTATGAATTTATACATGTGTTTTGCTAATTTTATTTGATTTTCTTTCTTTTTGTAATATTCTTCAATTTTAGTACGTTGTTCTTGAACAATTTTATTTTTTTCTATTTGAAATTCTTCCTCTGTCTTAAATGTTAGTAACAATATTAAAGTTTGAATAGTTTTTACTTTGGCTTCAATTTCTTCTACTTTTTCATTTGCTTCCAAATCTATAAGAGCAGTCATGTTTTCAATCTAAGTTTTACTGAAATAAAAGTGTAGAAGAAAATAAATCGCATTCACCTGCTTTTGAACTTCATTTTCATTAACTACGATTGTCATAGAAAATATTTAATTTCTTATTCCTAATGATAAATTTTAAAAATTAGGTTAATTTGTTTATGTAACGAAAAATTGAAACAAAAACATCAATTCTTAAAATTAAATTATATTTTTAATTTTAATAGTAAAAAAATGTTACTGTAAATGTAATACATATTTTTTTATTTTTAAATTTAATTTTAATTAAATTTGTTAGCATTTAAATAAATTTTTCGATATATAATACATATTATTGTTACATTCAGTATCTTTGTTTCGGTGTTTATTTGCAATTGTAATCAGGTGTAATTCTAATCACAATGTTTGCAGCACTGTAAGCTTCACTGAACAATTCATTATATGTTTCGTTAAGTTACCTAGACCTAACTTATAGTTTTATATAATTAATTGGTTTCTGAATTCTGACTTTTAATCCGAACCCATGATTGTCTGCCAGGGTGACCTAACTATGTTTAGATAGGTCTTAATCGGATGAAAAAGGTAGATATGTTGGTAGAGATTTAATTAAGCTGGTGGGTTACAAGGTTTCGCATCTTGCTTAACTGTATGGTTGCCCTAGTAACGCCATACAAAATGATGCTGATCGCCACTTGGCACCCGTTGCTAGGCAACGTTGGTAATGTGTTCAAGTGGTGGACTGCCAGCAAAAAGTGAGTGTTATTGCTAATACTATAATTGCTCGGACAATCCTCGGGTTCACGAGCTGTCGATAGAAGACTTGTGCTAGCTTAGCTCTGTCCCACGCGTAGTAGTGTTCATGATGGTTGTAAGTTTCCGATTAACACCTGTGCATACTTATTATGAGAAATGATCTAACTACCACGAATTTATTGAAATCAACACATGTAGGGATTCGAGGTGAGTTAATGAGGTGGGTTGGCTGCTCGGCGTCGAGCACGCTCTTTACGTCCTGGCCGACGATTTATGGGCTGATGGATAGGCTGATCTGTTAGCTGAGAGTTTTTCGGCACCATCTGGGACGGGGCGAACACAAGCGGGTACGTTACCGCTTCCCCCTCCCGACAAACTGCTAGAGCGACTTCTAACCCTCGTATTTGCGTACGCAGGCTCTGGTTGAGCTGCCGCTCCTCTGTCCAGCCCTTCTGTGCTGCGGTCAGGCGGTGGTACAATGTCTTTACTTTCCCCGGTTCCTTCCAGGTTGCTTTAATCTGTTGGATCTCGCGGTTCAATTGAATAACTTGGGCAAGTAATTCCTCATTTGCTTGTCTTGCGTGGTCCAATTCGGTCTGTAAGATTCTTAGGGAGGACATCACTGTAATTAAATAGATCATTTCAATATATGATTGGTCAGGTTCAGTAATCGTTGATTTCATTAAACAAATCACGAATTAATTCCAGTTACATGAGAAGAAAACACCAATTTCTAATTATTTTAATCAGTTACTACATTAAGTTATCCCTGTTATTTCATTTGTCTGGGCAATACCTCTCTAGGCTTCGCTTGAGGGCTTCCACGGTATATGGTCGCCTGGTGTCTCGAACTGGGCGAGGTGGATAGGCGACTGCGATCCGCCCGGCAAGGATGTCCTCCATCACGTTTGCGAGATACATCCTTGCCTTGACTACTTGCAAGTCCACCCGCTCCTGCACCCGCTCCCATTGGGTGAGGAGGTCCTGTGCGTTGGAATATATCTCGGCAGCTGGGTACTGTTGTCTATTGAGTCCATCAGAGTTGTTATTCGGACCTAGCGCCCTCCCAGTGGCAGGATACGGCCACTGTCGCTGAATTTTTCCGAATGTTCTGGCGCTCATGGGTGACTTCTTTTGGCATGGCGCATCGGTCGATTGGGTGTCCGTCCATTCTAGCGACATGTTTGGCTGAAAATAATGCATTATGATCAACTACTGGCGTACGATGAACGAAGGAATAAAACGAATTATCTCAATTGTTCGCGCGATTTTAATATCCGACTCGCTAATGACTAGGCTATTGCCGTTGGGCTTACGTATTGTTCAATGGTATGTTACTGAGATGAGTCGAAACTTGCGTTCGGTCACGTTCTGTTATTTGTCAAATTTGTGGTCAAGGTTGGACAGAACTCATACAGATGTCATTAGTAATTTAACGTTAGATTTTGTCCACACTTAAATTATCGTCAGCATTAGGCCTAGGACTAGTTACTAGTTCAACCAAATTTCATAGTTACGAACGGGTTTCCATTTATTTACGCATATTTCACGCTACTAAAGTAGTCAATCTCAATTCATAATTCCTACCTAGATGGGCTTGCCATGGGTCCTTACATCATACCTCTAATGGTTAATCTTTAATTCAAATTTTTCGTGGTTTATTTAATCGGCTTTTGAAAATTCCTAATTAGCATATTTATGTTAATTTAAGTGCACTTTTAAGATGACGGTGATACGCATCCGTCACAAAATGGTCAATATTTACATTTACGGCGTTGATTATGTCTACGGAAATTCAGGATTATGCGAATCTGTTTAATTTGGCGGTAAGATTTCCGGTCGGCTGTTATTACCCGCAGATCAGTCAGCTAGATCGATACACTTCCGTTTTATGACCCGTGTTTATTTAATCTACTTCCCTTCTTAGAATTTCACAATTTCGAATCCGACGAAGCTTGACCAGATCGACTATGGTAAGTTATCATTTCAATCGATTTTAATACCTTTTTCTATTGGATTTTTAGTGTCGCCTACGCACTTTTGCTATGAATTATGATGGACAACTTCCCCTACCATTTGGATATTCTATCTACTATTTGTTGGAAATTATTACATTTCGCATCTACATCGATTGGTCGTAAGACTTATTTGTATAAAAATTTATATTTTCCTGATCGACTTGTCATATTATAAAACTTTGTTCTTGGATTTTATTTGTGTATTGATTGACTTCGAATATTTTAACTTATTTAATACGAAAATCCTCGTGATTTAAATCGCCTAGCTAATTCGATTTACCTAATCCCATCACTAGTTACTCGTCATTAAAATATGATCTTTAGAAAGCTGACCTATGAGTTCTTTCCTGCTAATTGATGATTCTAATCAATAGGTTACCGGATTCACTTATCTTTGATCGTAAATCCTTAATCAGCTACCTCATTCGACAAGTTTAAATCATGAATTGGTTTATCTAACCTTCACTTTGATTTTCAGTCGAAAGATATGGACGATTGATGGTTATTTTAACTTAAATTCTCTGATTTTACTTGCCATAAGTCGATAATTCAAATGATTCCTATTTATTTACTTCCAAAAGTAGGGTTATGTTGACGGTAGTAGTAACCTTTATCTTATTTCGAACTATTATTTCTATTAAAATTAAGTTTCACCTAACTTTATCCATGACATTGAATTAATTTATTTGTCGAAACTGGCTTCAACTAACATATCTAAACTATGCATTCAATCTATTTCAGGCAACGAAGTTTTCTTAGTTTTATTACCTTGCTTTACTTCTAGAAGTAGGCCTTTGAGTCGGTTTGTCCCTCGAAAATAAGTTCATCTACCATAATTGCGCTATAAATTTAAATTACTGCTCGCAATTAACGTCCGCTAATGCAAATTTACCGTAAGTTTAATTAACGAGTTGATTTACATTTTTCGTCTAAATTAGTTAAAACTTAACATGAAATTTGGGTACTTCTCGCAATCAGTTTCTTTTAAAGCGTAATTTTAATTTATTATTATCACTAGAGTTGTTTAATTTCTTTGAACTATTAACTTTATCGTAGCATTGAGTTTTATTTAAACCGGGAGCTTAAATCGACAATTAACACAGAAATTGGTTATATCAACGATCTCGATTTTTATTTTATTCCCGTACCCTTTCCCTTTACTAGACCTTAGGCGCATATTGTGTTTATATTATATTTATTGAGTGCCCACTGGACTACTCGGTGTGATGATTTTAAGCCGTGTGTAATATGATTTTAGGTCGATTTTACAGAACTGAGAAACGAGGAAGCAGCCAGAGACTTCTTCCTTATTCCTCGATTCAGCTATAGGGATGAATATTGACGTTACGACCGCTGCGTTGCGCACGCTGAGTCCTCACGGGTACATTTCATTGGCGATTTTCCACGCACTTACATGCATCTGTACTATGTAGATTTTACTATCTTGCGTTATGTGTCGGCTGTGGGCCGGAAAAATTTCGACATTTTAATTTATAACGACATATAAAATAATTTATGTAAATAATATTTATTAATTATAAATGACAATAACATAATTACCCCTTCTCACCATTCCAAAATTTGTAAAAATTAGCATAAAATAACATAAATACCGCTCTCCCCACGCCGACGCCGAGCAGAGCTCCATTGAGATGCAGGGAACGTGCCGTGGAAAGAGGGTTCCACCATAAATATTTCTCACCTATAAAAGGTTTCCAAAGTAGTTTCAAGATTTGAAAATATGGTTTAGTGTTCAAAAACGGTTAGAAAAATGGTTTTAAACAATTTTCAACAATGGTTTGTTTCGAAAAACGGTTAAATTTAATGTGAAAATGGATCAGTATTTATACCTATTTTTCTCGCATGTGAAATTTGATGCAGTAAAACAAAATTCGACCTTGTTATTTTCTAGCAAATTCTATTCTTTAATTTTAATATTTTTTGATTTATTTTTATATTTTTTTATTTATAATTTTTATTGAATTATTACTAATCCAAATTTTTTAATTTAAATTTCACTTTAATGAACTTTTATTAATTTTTTCAGTTTTGTCGAATTTGTTGTGTTTTCTTGTTGTATTTGTGTAGGTATCGTGCGAATCTTGGTGCATTTTGTTATTATTTTGATTTATTTTCATGTTTATTATTTTATATTTAATTCTCTTATTTTCTCATATTTTATATGGTTTAATTGGTGTTTCCAGGTTTATTTAAATTGCATGTTATTTTTGCATGTGTGTTTCTGATCCATTTAAACATTCTTCAAGGCCGTTTACGTTCTGGCCCAACAAAGCTAACCTCCAGCTGAACCTTTGTATGGATCAAACTATCTTTAATTTATGAGCTCTGTACCATAGAGGGGCAATTGTGACCAATTCACACCAAAGAAGGAAAAAACAAAGCCAAAGTTTTTTTGGGGATTATTCGGGTTATATAAGGATAAAGATCAGCAACCCCAATGTGACTTTCACTGTACAGCCGCAAATACAAAAACGAATACCCTTTTAAATCTGAAGAAGTTCTTTTGCTTTAGCGATGGTATAACCCAGGGGTGAGCAACCTTTTTAAGCCACGGGCCAATTTAAATTTTAAAATTTTGTGGCGGGCCCTACTAATTAATAATTTACAAATTTATATACTAAACATTATAATATAAAAATACAAAAAAAATGCTTGCCGGGCCGCAAAAAATATTTAAAGGGCCGCATGAGGCCCACGGGCCACGGGTTGGTCATCCCTGGTATAAACGCTGCCATTTTTTGATAAACGATGAGAACGTCGATGATTTCATCAAAATTGTCAACAATTAGATTTGTCTTAACAAGATGTCCACAGCAACATTGAGGTAGAAATCTCTAAGATAAATTCATCATAAATTTGAGAAACTTTGGTGCCGTGGAGAAAGTTGTACGACAGCTCACACTGATTGAAGTATTAAGATAGCACCAAATTACACGAGATAACATGAATGACAAATCCAAATAATTAGATAGTAAAGTTCAATGTATTTTCTAACACAAATTTAACATTTATTTGTATTCATGGAAATGGAAGTTGATCCTACTCGAATTGATCTTTACATAATGTTTGGTTTCCTGACGAATTTTATGGTTCGTTTGTCAATCAAACCTTACATCATCTATCCATTGATTTAGAATTACTGTCAACCCGTTATATTTTCTTAATTACAATTTTTTTCTTACAAATTCTGAATTTTGATAAGATTTAACCGACATATTATACTAATTTTTGAGGAAACTCGCTTCTAATCCGCTTTATAATTTAAAAACTAGGACCTTTACTTGAATTTATAGACCATCTTGTTGGCCTTAATTTAAGAGAAAATTTTATTTGGCATTATATTAACTTCATCAACTTTGATTCTCAATGTTTATTTAAATTTTACATTTTTCTTCAGTGTATTTGATGATTTTACCCCCTGTGACTTTCATTTGAAGTTTAGAGATTGTATTATAATCCTCAATCTAGGCACAAGTTTTGTTTGAAATAATAATTACTTTACAATTTTCAGTTTACCTCTTTAATGATTTCCCCCCTCCGCCCTATTTCCTTTTGATTTTACCTAAGAGTTCTAGATATTCATGCTGATTTTGAAATTTATAAGTGCTTACTGAGTTACCAAGTGGGGTGATTTTGAGCCTATTAGATTCACAGATTTTAAATGTAAGATTAAGGAAATACTAAGAAATAGGCTAGAGTAAAAAAATTGATGTTAGCGTCAAAACGTCTATATCTATCTATATTATTGCATTAAAAAAAGATCTATATGAAAATTAAATAGAACTTTGTAGGTAATAGTTTCTGGAAGTAAAGCTATTGGCAAAGTCTGACCTCGAACCCCTTCACGTAAAAGTAAAATATTCCATTAGCTTTAATAAATTTGAAAATACCAGTGTTCAACCTATGTTTTCAATTGAGATACTTTCTCAAGAAATAAATTGAAAATTTTTCTCCTGTTTTTCAATATTTAAAAGAATAACTATTTCCTAAATGTGATTTATAGACTAAACGATTTTTCACCGGTGGTTTTCCATACATTCCATTACATTCACTCGTTTCCAACATTTTCCAATATAAACACAAAAACCTCAAAAGTCACTTAAAAAAAAAAATCAGATCTACCAAAAAGCTTTTTATTAAGATAAATTTTTATTTCCAAAATTTCTAAAGATAAAAAGTAATAACAATATTAAACCTCACCATCCAATGAACACTACAGTGACCAAAATACGGGTTAATAAAAATATCTTAGTCAAAATCAAATTTCAAAACGAATTTTACTAAAAAAATGCACATCAAACAAAAAATATGAACACTCGATATTCAATATTTAGATCTGTGATTAGATCAGAAAGGTTATAGATAAAATCTATTGTAAAATTATTTTGTCACAGCGTGCATAGCATGTGCCAGATAAGACACATTCTTAGTTGTTAAACCGGCAACACTGATACGGCCATCTTTGGTGAGATAAATTGAATACTCTTTTGTTAATTTCTCGACCTATCACAAGATAGATAATAATCTGCATTTGAGCACAGATAAAAACTTTACTTGTGCCACAGTCAAACCAGTGTAACAAAACATTCCAATTTGATCGATAATGTGTTGCCAGTTTTTTTGAGATCCTTCTTTTTCTAAATTTGACTTCAGCTGCAGTCTCATTGAGATAATTCGATCGGCCATTGTTTTTACATCTTTCAACCTTATAGAAAGCTTCATTAATTTGGAATTTTTAGAAACATGATAGGCCATGATGTTATTGATGGGTTTGACAGGTTATGTGTTCCGGAATGTTAATGTTAGTTTTGGGCATTGTGTGAATTGTAATGAAGTTATTTTGCGCTCTATGCAAGAATAGATTTTGATGTTCGTAATATTTTCAATTTACTATCATGTTCATAGATTTGTGAATATTAAATTGCGCTACCTAATTCGAATATATATACATATTTACAGACCCGGGAAGAGAGTGAGCCATTTTCAAGTGATTATGATTATTATCTATTAATTTTATAAAAAAACTAATAAATTTTATATTGATTGAATTAAAATCAATAAAAAGTAATTTAATTTTTTCTTATTTTTATAAAATTAATAGATACTGATCATAATCACTTGAAAAAGTGTCGAAAATTTATTAATATCAAAAAACATCGATATATTTACTGAATTATAGTCAACTAAATTTTTTAGATTTTGTTTTTTCACATTTTGAATAAAAATTTTTATCAACAAAACATAAACATTTTTTTATTCACAAATTTTTGGCACAGTCATTTTCAAGTGATTATGATTATTATCTATTAATTTTATAAAGAAAAAACTAATATATTTTATATTGATTGAATTAAAATCAATAAAAAGTAATTTAATTTTTTCTTATTTTTATAAAATTAATAGATACTGATCATAATCACTTGAAAAAGTGTCGAAAATTTATTAATATCAAAAAACATCGATATATTTACTGAATTATAGTCAACTAAATTTTTTAGATTTTGTTTTTTCACATTTTGAATAAAAATTTTTATCAACAAAACATAAACATTTTTTTATTCACAAATTTTTGGCACAGTCATTTTCAAGTGATTATGATTATTATCTATTAATTTTATAAAGAAAAAACTAATATATTTTATATTGATTGAATTAAAATCAATAAAAAGTAATTTAATTTTTTCTTATTTTTATAAAATTAATAGATACTGATCATAATTACTTGAAAAAGTATCGAAAATTTATGAATATCAAAAAACATCGATATCTTTGCTGATTTATAGTCAAATATTTTTAGATTTTGTTTTTGTTTTTTCATATTTTGAATAAAAATTTTTATTCGAATTTTTTATCAACAAAAACGTACACTTTTTTTTTATTCACAAATTTTTGGCAGCCATTTTCAAGTGATTATGATTATTATCTATTAATTTTATAAAGAAAAAACTAATATATTTTATATTGATTGAATTAAAATCAATAAAATGTAATTTAATTTTTCTTATTTTATAAAATTAATAGATACTGATCATAATCACTTGAAAAAGTGTCCAAAATCTATTAATATTAAAAAACATCGATATCTTTGCTGATTTATAGTCAAATATTTTTAGATTATGTTTTTGTTTTTTCATATTTTGAATAAAATTTTTATTCGAATTTTTTATCAACAAAAAGGTACACTTTTTTTATTCACAAGTTTTTGGCACAGCCATTTTCAAGTGATTATGATTATTATCTATTAATTTTATAAAGAAAAAACTAATATATTTTATATTGATTGAATTAAAATCAATAAAATGTAATTTAATTTTTCTTATTTTATAAAATTAATAGATACTGATCATAATCACTTGAAAAAGTGTCCAAAATCTATTAATATTAAAAAACATCGATATCTTTGCTGATTTATAGTCAAATATGTTTTTAATAAAAATAATCTCATTTGAAGGATATCGGTATTCTTATAAATTAGAATAAAATATTAGCCTCAATTACAAGTAAGAAAACACCCATTATAGACGTAACATAAGGGGGTTACCACAAAGAGGACAATAGGGAAATGGTACATGTGCTTAGGACATCCAAAACAGCTTCAGTTAAATTTTACCCTTTCATTAAAATCTGCATACAATTATTTCACTAATGTCTCAATATTGCTTATGGCCATGATAGAATATTATATTATATTATTATGTTACATACATTCGATCTTAGAATTTTAAATAGCTACCAAAATCAGCCGCAGTACTCGGTTAATCTTATTCGATTATCTTAACTTCTGAAAATAAAAGATGCTTGTTTTAAAAAGGATGTCCCTGGAAGTGATCACAAAAAGCGAGAATGAAAAGGAGGTGGTCAACAATGAATGCTACTTAAAGAAATTGAGATTAGAAAAGACTAATATTACTGAGAAGAATTTGAAAGATTCAAAGGAAATTAGTGAATAAGATTAAGTTTAAAAATTGTAAGTATATTGTTTCACATATACAATAAGAAAATTAAACTTTCATCGATGATTATAAAATTCACACTATTTTATGCAACAGTAAAATTTCCAAGCATAAAATATATATTAGACTCTCAAATTGATAAAAATTTAGAAGCAGTAACCATTAGTTCTTTCACAATTTTTATACATAGACTATGAGAAGTTTTAATATGCTTATTTACAAACAATAAATATTGAACTTTGAATATATAAATATTGTAATCTTTTGTCTGTAAAGTATCACCAATTACTAGGTCGTTTTACATCAATATCGATAATAATCGAATGTCACAATGAAAAACATTTTTAGAAAATGAAAAGTTAAAATCTAATTGTTCTACGAATTAATGTAAACACGAAATAATTTTCATGTTTACAAAGTTGGCAACACAGTCGTGTAAAATTAGCGGTCGTTTTGTTATACTATTCTGAAATTTTATTAAGAATTATCTTGTTTTTTAAAATTGTTTTATCCAGGCCGTTTTAATCTTTGTTTCTTTTTTATTTTAGAAATTGAATATTTCTTCAAAGAAGCACACAAAAATTGTAACTTTAAGACTTAAAGTTTAAGTGAACACACATTAATGACTTATAGAGTATGGTACGAGTTAAACAGCTGTAAATAAGCTTTTAAAACCAAAGAAAGACACTGGGACGATTGAGTTGAGTAGAAAAGGTAAATATGGAAGGAAAATGAGATGAAGCTTTTTTTAATAATGAAAAGTAAATTGAATACTAACAAAACAAGAATTTCAGCAAGACTTTAAACACACACTGGAGTTATTATTCATGACTCCAACGTACGAAAAAGACTTATCGAAAGTGGAAGAAAATCAATCAGACCTCAGAAAATATAATTATTGAACGCGGCCATGAATAGAAAAAGATACATGGACAAAAAACACGTGAACTGATTAGTGAATATTGAAGAAACGAATTGTTTTCTGATGAAAACCATTTTTCGTACAAGAACAGGAATCTCGTTTTGTTATAAAGTGACAAAGAAAACCTTACAGCAGCTCACAGTGAAAAAATCATTAAAGACATTGTTTTGTGGCTGCTTTTTGTATAAAAGTGCCGGTCGAAGGGATGATGAACTGTAAAAGTACAAACTTGCTAGAACAAACACTAATGTCAACGGTCAAACTATTTATATATTTTGAAAATTTAAATTTCAACAATTGGGAATAATATTTTTACTTTACATGCTCTCCAACTTATTCATAGAATAAGTTATAAAACTGTACTGAAAAATTGAAACCCTTCATACAATAAAGCGGTAGTTCGTTACGATCCTTGTCGATTTTTGACAATAGTCTAAAACACTTTCGTATTTTATGATCAAGTCTCTTTCATGACTAACTTGTGCCTCAGTGATTCTACTAAGCCGAGAGACATTTTTGAAGTTTTAATATTAATAACGACTTATATGAAGTTGAAAACAGCGTTATGGTGATCGAAGATAGTAATCAAATAGTAGCATGCACCATATTCTAATAGTTCTTAACAAGAAATATCTATTATTATGCATATATATATAATAGATAGTCCAAACCGCCAATGAGAAAAAGCATTTTCCCAAAAAATCTCAGAAATGTGACATTTACTTATTGATAAATTTCACATACCTAAACTAGTTTTATACTTAATATATATTTTGTGTCTAAAATGAAAATTCAAAATTCCCTGTAAAGAGATATTACTTAAAGAAGGGATTGGTTATTGCTAATTCGGAGGATTTTAAAATTTTTATAGTTTCAGTGTTGAAATCGTTTCGTTTTGTTAAAATAGTTTTGAAATCCATAAAATTGTTGAATATGTTTAGAAATCCATCTCAGGCTCCAATAGGATTAAGAATTTTATTTATTTCACACGTTACTTCCAGCTATTTCTGAACACGAGTTCATCACAAGTAGTTGAAAGGCTTCAGTAATGTTGGGAACTAATGAATGTTAACTTTTGTTATAACTAGACATTTAAAGATTTAATAAGCTCTAACAGGCAGATTATGTGTGTTTTATAGTTATAGCTAATGCATATTTATTATCATCCAAGAAAATCATATTAACAATATTTTTTTAAAAACGAAAATAACATTTAATAAACGGTTCAATTTTTAAATTGAGTACAAAAACTTTGATAATTATTGGGAAGGAGATTGATAAAATCATAATCACGTACAATCAACCGCAAATTTATTTGTATATTATAGAATTAATAATAAATAATTATTTATTAAACATAGTTATTATTAAAATTGAGTTCCTTTATTAACCCTTTATTTTGTGGATATACGATTAAAATCATAAACTCCAACCATTATTTGCTATAACCTTATTCCCGATATACAATTTGGTCGTGGGTCTCGCGGGTTCTAATGGTTATATCGATATGTGAAATACACATACAAATAATATGAATTTAATTAATATATTTTAAATAAATTATTATTTTCTAAATATTATATTTTTTAAAAATATGCTTTATATTAATTTTAAAATTTTTAGATTTTATTTTAAAGTGTTGATATAAATTTTTAAAAAAATATTTTATTATAATTAGAAAATAATAATTCGTTTCGAATAAAAATTAAATTCATATTAATTTGGTTGGTTATTTTACTCGATGATAACAGCGCATTTCTCGAAATATATATTTTAAAAATTTGTTATATTCATTTTAAAATATTTATAAAGACAAAATGAATAAAAATTTTAATTTGAGATTTTATTTTATAGTATTTAAATAAATTTAAAATTAATGTAAAAAAATTTTAAAAAAAAATATATTATAATATTTAGATAATAATAATCCGTTTAAAATATACAAATTAAATCAAAATTATGTTGGTTGGATTTTACCTGATAATGACAATGATGTTGTCGAAATATAAATATATCTTTCTTGACTTTAAAAATGTTTACATTAACTTTAAAAATTTTGAGATTTTATTTTATGTTTATATAAATTTTAAAAATTAATATAAAATATTTTATAATATTTAGAAAATAATAATTCATTTGATATAAATTAAATTCAAATTAATTTGGTTGGTTATTTTACTCGATGATAACAGTGCATTTCTCGAAATATATATTTTTAAAATTTGTTACATTCATTTTAAAAATTAAAATCATTTTAAAATAAAAAATTTATAAAGACAAAATGAAAAAAAAATTTTTATTTGAGATTTTATTGTAGTGTTTATATAAATTTTAAATTTTAATATAAAATTTTTAAAAATATTTTTATAATATTTAGATAATAATAATTCATTTAAAATATAAATTAAATTCATATTAATATGGTTGATTATTTTACTCGATGATAACAGTGCATTTCTCGAAATATATTTTTAAAAATTTGTTAAATTCATTTTAAAACATTTATAAAGACAATGAATAACATTTTTAATTTGAGATTTTATTTTAGAGTGTTTAGATAAATTTTAAAATAAAATTAAAAATTTTTTTTTATAATATTTAGATAATAATAATTCATTTAAAATATAAATTAAATTCATATTAATTTGGTTGGTTATTTTACTCGATGATAACAGTGAATTTCTCGAAATATATATTTTTAAAATTTGTTACATTCATTTTAAAAATTAAAATCATTTTAAAATAAAAAATTTATAAAGACAAAATGAAAAAAATTTTTAATTTGAGATTTTATTTTAGAGTGTTTATATAAATTTGAAAATTTAATATAAAATTTTTAAAATATTTAGATAACAATAATTCATTTAAAATATAAATTAAATTCATATTAATTTGATTGATTATTTTACTCGATGATAACAGTGCATTTCTCGAAATATATATTTTAAAAATTTGTTAAATTCATTTTAAAACATTTATAAAGACAATGAATAAAAATTTTAATTTGAGATTTTATTTTAGAGTGTTTAGATAAATTTTAAAATTTAATATAAAATTTAAAAAATTTTTTTTATAATATTTATATAATAATAATTCATTTAAAATATAAATTAAATTCATATTAATTTGGTGGGTTATTTTACTCGATAATAACAGTACATTTCTCGAAATATATATTATTAAAATTAATTTTAAAAATTAAAATAATTTTAAAATAAAATATTAATATTAAATAATTTATAAAACAAAATGAAAAAAAAAATTTTAATTTGAGATTTACATTTTGTAGTATTTAAATAAATTTAAAATTAATGTAAAAAAATTTAAAAATAAAAAATAATTATATTTTAAAATCCGTTTAAAATATATAAATTAAATCAAAATTATTTTAATTGGTTTTACCTCATGATGAGAGTCGAAATATCTTTTTGTTTTTAAAATTTTTATATATTTTCGATATTGGTATTAAATTAATGTTGATATCGATTTTATACACAAAAAAAATAACTTACCATTGAGCTTTTAAAGACGAATCTGTTAAAATCTCCAGAGCTATCCGCCCACCATTTATAGGAGGATTACTATAAAGACATCGTACAATGATTTTTAATTGGCTCATGCAACGAGCTACTTCCTCTTCGGATGAGCCAAGCAACGTGAAAGCTCCAACTCTTTCGCCGTAAAGTCCCATATTTTTAGCAAAACTTTGAGCTAACATCAAATCTGTAACTCCACTTTTGATAAAATGTCGAACAGCCCAAGCATCTTTATCGGTATCACCGGAAGCAAATCCCTGATAAGCCATATCAAAGAACGGGAAAATTTTTCGGCTTTTTACAACATCACAAATAGCAAGCCATTGTTCCTGTGTAGGATCAACTCCAGTTGGATTATGAGCACAAGCGTGTAAGAGAATGGTATCACCAGCAGGGATTTTTGACATGTCTTCCATGCACCCACCGAAATCCAATCCGCAAGTTTTTGGATCATAGTAACGATAATTTTTTATTGTTAAACCTTTAGTCCTATAGATGAAGGGATAAAAAAAACAATGGTGAAGCGAATGAAAGATTTCTTTTATATAATAAAGTAATTTCCATAACAGAATTAGAAACATTTGAAATGAATGTTGAATACAGGAAAAGTAAAGAAAGCATAATTGTTAATGTACATTCTAGATTGTCACCTTATGAACAATGTGCGTTGAAATACAAAAACATGAATTTTTGGACCTATTTTTATAATGTGTTTTCTTGTGTTTATTTTATAACTTTTAGCAAATAAATCTATATGTACTCGAGAATGCATTGTCGAATTTGCAATTAATAAAAAAAGGTCCAAAAATTCATGTGGTCTTGCTTTCAAGAAAATCCGGTAAATCTGAGGTTTCCGCATAAGATGGGAAACAACATTCATGCCAAATGACAATGGATGATAAAATAGATCAGCAAAACTATACAAGCCTTAAACTTGCGCTCGAACTGCTTCAAAAATTGAGTAACAGAAGAACTGGAGATGAATATTTCAACAAATTATGAAAGAAAAAGTTAAAAACAATACAATCTTTATAGATTCGTTGTATTAAAAGGTAGCACAGAATCTTAAGTCCGAATTACTCATGATTATTTGACCCATATCGGAGTTGAAAAAACGCCAATGACAATAAAAAATGAATTATTCTATTGGTCAAATTTTACAAAATAGTTATGAGTGAACTGCAGTCAATGGCAGAAAACCGATATTTTGGAATTATTGATTATTTTGCAAAATTTTCGTTTATTCTAGTGCGATCAATAGCTGCAAATAGAATTGCAAGTGAACTACTAGAACATTTTGATAACGGAGCACACTTCCAACCAGAATTATTAAAACAACTGTACAAGGTATTACAAATTAAGAAAAGAATATTCACTGAATAAATCAAATGGGTCAAAATTGAAAAAGCATTGAAAGAATTGATTCAAACGACGATGAAGAGAGAGAGAGAGAGAGAATGGAATAAAGTGATGACGATTGTTGAACATTAGCTACAAAGACCCGCTCGGAAATTAACCAAATATTCGACATTTGGCGTCTTATTTGAAAGAAAGTAACAGTTATATAACTGAAAACTAATTGATAAAGTGCATTCAGAAGTCATAGAAACGTTTAGCCAAAACCACATGAAAATATTCGATAACAATCCAGGCAAAAAATATTACAACATGATATTGTAATTGCCGATAATCCCTTCTAGACCTTTTATGACCAATTACAATAGGAAATATTTTGGATAAATGGATGTATTTGATGGATAGGAAAAAGATAAACAAAACTATAAAAGAAGTTACAGTCAGTATTTAAAAGTCAATGCAGAAGTCAAAGAGAAGTCTCGGAAGTCAGTCAGGTGGTGATGAAACAAGTATCCCAAGTAAGGCTACAAAATGTCAGATGCCAAACCGTGCTAACCAAAACATTAAGCCGAATTGATTCCTCGACTAACTAGGGAGGTGATGTTATTTGACAATAATATATCTATTTAAATATTCACTATAAAATGCTTCAAAAATATTAAAATGCATTATAAACTTAGTTATTTTAAAAATAATTTAACACGTTAGCTGCCACAATGTCGGTTGTTCGACTAATATTACTGGAATGGGCAGTGAGACACGTACGGCGGTCCACGCGGCTAAATATAATGGGGTAGGTGAGATGCACTAAAATCTGAGACACGACATGCATGTCTCACGGCAGCACTACGTGTTAAGATAGAAGTGACGATTCAAAAATCTAAAAGAGCTATTGATTAGAAATATATAAAATAATCCATTTCCTCAGTTGAACTTGTATTCAGCTTCGAAATCAACGATTTTTTTCATGAAAAATATGATAAAGAAATGATCAATTCTACTGTTAAAATAAAATTTCCAAATGTTCTCATCATTTGAAGGCTTCTACAAATTTATAGTAAGCACTTTTTGAGCCAAAAACTGCATTGGCCAGTAAACAATGGTTGGGTGATATTAATATTTATGTTTTACAGATTTAACAATTAGATTATCAATTTTTATTAAATAAAAATTAGAAAGTATTATTTATTTAAAATTAATATTTGATGATATTGCAGGGTTGCTTATTATAAAAAGCAAAACTTTAATTTATATATAATAAAAAATTATTTAGCAAAATATTTTTACTATTAGTAATAAGAATGAAATTACTTAAACAACGGAGTGTGATTTCCCCAAGTAGGAGTTGGTAACCAAATTGTTTTGGATTTATCATAAGTAGCCTGAAAAATAGGAATAAAATTTAAAACAATCAATATATGCAATTACCAAAAATACAGCACCCAAAGTCAATGAACCAGTCCCAGAAACTCCTTGAAGAGTAGCATTCTTTAAAAAAAACTTTTAAATTGAATTTGATTAAAAATTTCAACCAATTTATTTTTTAGCACTGGCGAATTTTCACCAAAAGCTAGTTTAGCAGATTCCTCGCAAAATTCCGGAATTCCAGCTATTGTTGCATATTCATGATTATTATGTTTAGCATAAAGTTTGTCTTCAGCTTGACGAACCGATGGCAAAATAAAGGGCTTGCCATTATCGTCTCTATAAGCTCCAACGCCCAGATTAACTTTGCTAGGATTTGTATCTTTTTTAAAAGCTTCAGTAATACCGAGTATAGCATCTGGAGGGCCTTTTTCTACATGACTCCACCATGATCTGTTAGCAATTAAAATTTTCTTTTAAATATTGCACTTACAAATATCTGCAAATAACAGGTTTTGAAAATCTTAAAGATTTATTAGTAAATCTCAGCATAATTATTAATGTAAGACTTGATGAAACTAGCAAGATTAAACAAAGCTTTCTTTTAGTTTTAAAATATTATATTTATTTGTTAACTTCGAAAATGAAATTCATAATTTGTTGTATAATATTTTGAATAAAACTATTACAAAATTCAGGAATAGAATTTGGATTTATTTCTTTATTTGAGAGTTTCAAATTTAATAGGAATGTGAATAGTTTGAACATCTAAATTCCACTCTAATCGTTTATTTTTATATTTTATGAATGTGATATAACTGAATTTAATTATATCTTTATTCTTGTTCATTGGATATATATCACCCATTTGATCGGTAACAAGGAGGACCGGATTAACATATTCAAGGGCCCTTAACACTTATCAAGTGCTGGTGTACAGGGAACATTTAAAACAAATGGTCATTTAAGCCCACTGATATCATACGTTACTACAGTTCTAGGGTTCAATTTTCCTCGCACACAATTTACGGATTACCATCATACACCCATGGTTAATCCATGTTGGTAATGTGTATGATAGCCAAATGCTATTCGAACAGGTGAGCATTGTATTGGGCCAGAACAGAGTTTTGTTTGAATGAATCGGTAATAGCACGCAGACTTAAAATCATACCCAGAAAACATCATTTAACCACGTTAAAATACGGGGAAGAAATAATTAAAATATAAAATCGAAAACATAAAAATAAATTAAAATATAAACAAGGAGCAACAAGATCCGCACGAAATTAACACAGAAATAACATGAGAACACGAAAATTTGACCAAAAGTTGACAATTCATCTAAAAAGCGAGAGTTCATGAAATTTGGAACTAAAATTAAATAATTGGAATTGGAAATAATTCAATTAAAAGTCAAAAAAATAAAATTGTCAAATTAAATCATGAAAATAATAAAATTAGAATTAGAATATACAAAAAATCACAAAGTCGAATTTTGTTTTACCACATAAAATTTAACACACAAGGTTAAGGTCGCACAATAGGTATATATACCGATTCATTTTCACAGAATTTTAATCAGTTTTTTGAATTAAAAAATCGAAACACTAGTTTTTGACAGAAGAAACATTTTGACTCGTGTTGGCGAATAGGGTTAATTTTATTTATTTTTTCTAGGGTTTTTGTGCATCTACCCTCTAAACGCCATCACGATTATTATTCTATCCCTCCTATGTACCCATGGTGATTTCCATGTTGGTACTGTACATAGAGGTTGAAAATTCATGAGCAGGTGAGCTCCATTTCTAGAACTACTCCTCATGATATTTTCACTTTCGGGTTCTGGACTGCCGATGGAAGGTCTTACGTCTTTCTCTTTCTATATCCTGGTCCTTACTCGTCTATTCCTACAATTTCCATACTTATTTGTCATCTTTACGCGTTATTTATAAAGGTATCCTTCAAAAATTTGGGCAGCGTTCCTCCCTTATTTTTTTGGTAAATTTCCTGTTTCATTTGTTTAATCCCGGTATCGACTACATTTGTCCTAGTTTACCTTTATCTTTCCCGATATTTAAAATTTGATTAGCAGTTCCTTAACTCCCGGTACATTTCCCATGATTTTAAGTAATTACAACCCTCTGCGATCACCTCAATAAACATTTCTCTCTTCTGTCAGATTATATCATTCAACTATTGGAAAAAATTACTTTCAACTTTACATTCCTACACTATCCTATCCTTTCTTACTTGATTTTTAATTAATTTTCCGTAATTATTTTAAATTTTCCCTACAAAACTTTATTCCCGCTTAACTATAGTCGCACTTCCCATGATTTTAATTTCTACTCGCCCCGGCCAATTTTCAGCAGTCGCTACGAGTTATACAACGATGCCCTACGTGTAGGTCCTGTGCATATTGCCACACCCTACTGCGGACTACCGAGGTGTCCACGAGGCATGACCCGCGAGCTCAACTAAGGGACTTAACCCAACAGCTGGCACGAGATCTGTCCCATGGACTACTATTGAAATACTTATTATAAATAAGATTTTAGGGGGACTTGTCAGTGGCACCAAAAGATTCCACGACCATCCAGAATAAAATCAAAGTAACAAGACTTCGAAATATATATTTATACAAGAATACAATACTTACAATCCACAGTCATGCAATCAAATTGGAAAAATTGGCATAAATTGGCATAAACACTTTGTCTAAAAATGACTCACGGTTCGTCTAAGAAAGTCTAAAAGTTTTTCTAGTAGTCACCTGACTGAAAAAATGTCTGAAAATTATGAAAATGACTGCCATATATATAGTATTTTTGTTCCTGTGTGCGACCAATGGGCGGTTTTTCGCCATTTTTAGGGCTTTTTAATTATTTTATTTATTTCAAAATATATTTGTAATTTTTTATATATTTTTCTTTATTTTTTGATATATTAATATTTTATTGTTGGATTTTATTTGTATTATTATTTTCTTACAATATTATTTTTAAACCCCAATATTTTGTTTTCTGGTCGCCTCTTCTGCCTGTGTTTTTTCTAAACCTTATTTTGCAAGGTTTTGGGAGTTTATTTTATTTTTCGTATGTTTCCTTCTGTAGCTGTAGGCTTTCTAATGATTTTAATTAATTATTTGTTTTTATTTAATTTTGTTATATTTTTAATTTGTTTTAATTAATATGTTTTTATTTTATTTTTGATCTCTTCTTGCGGTGCGTGTTTATGTTACGGCAGCCATATTGACAATTCCAAACGACATTAATCATTTTGTTCTAACTTATACAATTTTCACCTTTTTGTTTAAATTGGTTTTGTAATCTTGTTTTAATTTTGGCTCTGAGCCCAACACTCGTTTTAACAAAAGTCTCAATCTACGATTTTACGCTGTAAGTGAACGTGTGTCCGAAAACTTTCTCCACGTCGCGCACAAATAACCTCTGAGCTCTGTTTGGAAGTCGGCGTGGGGAAAGGTTTGTAATGAAATTTGATAATGCTAATGTTGTAATGATGTGAATTATACTGTACTATGTCAACTATGATTGAAATAAACCTTTAAAACGAAAGCAAGTCATGTCGAAATTTTTTCGGCCCACAGCCGACACAACACCGCAAGCCATTAAAATCCACACACCCCAATCGAACTGTGTAAGTGCGGTGTAAGTCCGCCAATAGTTCGTGCCCGTGAAGGCTACGGCGTGAGAACGCAGGAGCTGAAACGTCAATATTAACCTTTATATGGGAAGATGGGTTGAAGAGGGAATAGAACCGGGAAAAGTAAAAACGCTTTACCAGAAAATGACCACCGCACAACGAGGGTGGGCTGAGGAGAAGAAGCTCACCCAGACTCAGAAAGTTCAGATACGCGGCCTAGAGGTAACCTTATCGGTGTGCCAAGAGGGCAGCGCGGTAACCTACCCGTTGGTATTTGCGCCAGCACAACTGGCCTATTGAGAGGCGACCGATGCCACGAAGCCCGCGAGCAGACCCATCAAACATCGCCCCAGAAAAGCAAAGCGAGCCAAACGACGGACCACAAAGATAAAAGAATAATATAACTTAGAATTGTTGTTCAATAAATGTTTTCTCTTAAATTGAATTTATTGAACCAATAGATGTAAAAATTGCAAGATTTAATTAAATCTAGTCTCGAGTGGTGCGGAAAATAGTTCCAAGGAAATATGGTATTGAGCACGTAAGTAGGGGACCAGAAACAGAAAAGCACACGTGAACCTCCTATTGGTAGTATGTTGAACCCACCTTGAGATCGGCCCAGAGTAGTTCTTTCGTAGCGCTCACCTTTGGCGATCTCAAAACCAATGGTTACATTATCAACGTTGCCTAGTGACGTGTAACTTTTGGGGGCAAAGAAAAGTTCTATTTGGGGTCAAGGTTACGCTAACCATAAACCCCACAATTGTTGCCAATACTAATCTTCGAATAACCTTCGATTCTGGTTCAAAGCGGCCGCTAGAAGATCTTACTCATTTTTCATAATCCGATAATCCAAAAATAAATCTGATTCCTTAAGTTTGAGTAACGGAACTTGACTGTGAAGACATCGAATATTAACAAAAATAACTAAAACAATAAATTTAGTGTCGGTCATCTTCTATTCGTATTCAATCAATTTCTCCCTTTTACTCCGCCAATTTCATTTAAATTTTACTCTCCTCCAAGGGAGAATTAATTTCCCTATCGAAAGATTTTGGACCTGGACCTCCTACTTAGTATTTATTGCTACTACCGTGGTTAAATTACATGTTATAGAGGTTGTGGATTAATTAAACCAATACTATAATTAATAATTATTTAATACAGAACAAGGTACAGCTGACTCTACAACCGAGATGATTAGGGGCGACGATCGTCCACTAGATTGCTCTTCTTCATCCATCATCGCACGAGACGTAGTGGCGATGTGGATGTTAATTGGTGACTCGTGCCCAGTTGCATTGATTGTTATTTGAGCCGGAGCGGAATGCGAAAATTTGGGTTGAACGGGGGGGCGTAGATTAAATCTTCGTCGTATCTGGAAACGGCACGTTCCAGGGATGTCAAGTCTGGAATTTCGGTCAACTCTGGGTGTCCGTCGCTCCTCAAGTTTGCCTGGAGCAGGGAGTTTTCAGCTCTACGCCTCTGCCACAGATGAAGATTTCGGTTAGGCTTGTGCCGTCTGTTGACCTGCGAGATTCCGTTGGCAGACGCGAAACTGTCGCGGTTATTTGATGAATTTTTCGCATTGATCGGCAGATGATGTGCCGGAATTATATTGATCTGTTGGGCTAAGTTCTTGTTAGGTAGACGAGCTTGCAACTCCTTCTCGGTAAAAATCTGTCGGAGAGCTGCGCTTTGTTCGGATATTGTAATTCGTTGGCTTCTCGTCTCTATAATAAGATCATCACGGGCACGAGAGAGCCGCATGATTATCTTATATAGCTCCTTGGTGGCCATTTTTTTGCGCGAATGATAGGAAAATTCAGAGAATCCGAACTATTAATGGGCGAGTTTGAATTTGACGGTTTCGTATTCCGGTAGTTTTGTAGAATTCGCGATTATACTTGAGTTGATTTCGGGTCAAATGAATTCCGATTAGACAGACGAAATAATAGGTGTAGAAGATTTCGGTTGCTGATAAAGTAATAAAGGGACAGAAGATTTAAACAAAAAATTTTCCTAAAGAAAATTACAATTTAAAATTAAATGTTAATTAAAATTTGATTACTTTTAAAAACAAAATTGTTAATTTGATGAATCGATTTTAAAATTAAATTATGATGTGTCCTCTACACTAGTTATTACGGTAGACTGCGATCCACCGGCCTACAGAAAATTTGAAAATTGATTTGTGTATTTTTTGTAGTAGTTATTTACAATTACCACATGATAAAAATTTATCTGAAATCACTATATCTCTATAATTTAAGTAAATGTGCTGAGATAAGCAACGGTTCTACTTTTCAACTTATTATTTATGCAGCTTTTGATTATTGTATTCACTAATTTTTTTCATCAAAATTTATTGTGTAAATTTTCAAATGAGTAGAAAAGCAAAGAGCTCAGTTCGTCATCATTTATTGACTTAGGTAACTTCAATGTGTCCTATCATTTACACTACTCTCCTTGAAGAGTAATTCATCTCCTACTTGTTTCAAAAGAAATTATATACTTATTCGCTAGAATTCGTGTCACTTGGTTGTCCTCTTATATTGGAACATTTTACGCAAATTTAGTCGACTGATGATTTCCCGTGTTCTACAACTATGACAAGACATTTAACTTCTACGAGCCTTAAAACTATTACTCTACCACTATCTACCGGGTGAAGTTGAAAATCAGAGAGGGTTTGATAAAAATTTCCTGCTTAATGATCTATTAGAGATTACTCTTAATTTCTTACATTATGGCACCCTTCCATCAGCCGTTACGAGTTGTAAAACGGTGTCCTGCGGGTAAAGTCCTACGTCTTACGACTAGACCTCGCCACGAACAACCTAGTTGTCAAGAGTGCACGGCCAGCAGCCACAACTAACGAAAGTGAACTCGTTAGCCAGACCACCAGCCTATCCTCTCGAGATCTATTTCTATACATATTATATATTTTATCGGACCTCTTCATAAAAATGTATATATAGGAGCATCCAAAACATTTTACAATGATTACAATAGTCTATTTAACATATAATTTACAAAGGAAAAATAAAAATACAATTCCTTACTTCGAAAATCTACTGAGAAATTTCACAAAGATAAGATTTAAGATTTTAAAGAGTTTTAGTAATAGCAGTTAAAATAATGAATTTGGTCATTGTTTATATAGTTGTTTCATGCACGTGTGCGACCAAAAGTCGATTTTTCGCCATTTTAAAGGCATTTTATTATTTTTATTAATTTTAAAATATTTTTATAATTTTTTATGCATTTTTCTTTATTTTTTGATATATTATTTTTATTTTATCGAATCTATTTTTTATTGTTATTTTTATGCAATATTCTTTTTAGCCTTTAAAATTTTGTTTCTTGGTCGCCACTTCTGCCTATGTTTTTTCTAAACCTTATTTTGCAAGGTTTTGGCAGTTTTATTTATTTCATATATGTTTCTTTTTACCACTGTATACTTTAATCGATTTTATTAATATATGTTTAAATTAATTTGTTTATATTTTAATTTGTTTATTTGATGTTTTTATTTTATTTTTAGTTTCTACTTGCGGTGCATGTGTATCTGCAGTTGCAATTTTCCTCATTTTTACTCTTTGTTGTTTTAATTTACATAACAATTTATTTTTTGTTTTAATTTTGGCTTCATATTGTATTTAAAAAAAAACTTTTTTTTTAATATTATTAAAATAATTGAAATTTTAAATTACATTAATTTTTTAAAAGTTTTAATATAAATAAAATTTTAAATTAATTAAAAGTTATTTGAATATATTTAATAAATATTTATTTATTACAAAATTAAATTAATAAAAAATAATTTGTTTTAATTAAATGTTAATTCATAATATTTTTGTTGGTTTTGAGTACCTGAAGATGACAGTTATGCTGTCGAAATTTATCGTACAAAAAGTTTTTTATTGGCGTTATCTTTTAACTAAAAACAATACATAAACATGATTTAACATACGTAAACTAATTAAAAAAATTCAAAATATTCGTAGTCACAGCACTTTGCACATTAATCTTTGGATCCAATGACCTTATCAACAATGCTTAACATATCACGCGCTCACAATAATTATTAAAACTTTTCAACAAAATTCTAAAATCAGACATTCCTATTTCACTTTTCCGTCTCTATTGTGCTCACTAATATTGATCAAACCCTTCAATCGACAATGCTCTAGAACTCGAGTACAGAGATGACGGGAAGTTTCTCCAATGTATGTGGCATTACACTGATTACATGTAAATTGATAAACGAGATCAGAACACAATCCAACCGGAGTTTTTGATTTATTAATAAACGTATTGTGTACCTTACACGAATTAGAGACGATCTTATACTTTAAATTTCGCATCTGTTTACATAACTTCCTTTTATAATTTGTATAACCTTCAGAGTACGGCAATACTAACACATAATTAGGCTCAATTTTTTTACTATTATTTAGATCAACACTCAATTCACACTCATTTGACAAATTACACTCAGACTTTCCAAAACATAGATCCTTAGAATTTTTAATCAATTTGTCAACAATCTCTTTTATCATCAATATTAAAAATGATTTAGAATACCCATTCTTTATCAACAACTCAACCAATTTATCAACAATTTTTACCGAATTAGCAAAAGTAGAAGATAAAGACCATAAACGATAAATCAATCCTTTCACAATATTTCTCTTATACTTAAATTGACAAAAGCTTTCTGGAGAAGTATAAAGACCAGTATCAGTTGGTTTTCTATAAATCTCTGTATCATAATGTTTATCTTTGCGTTGAATTAACAAATCTAAAAACGCAATTGATGACTTTCTCTCCGTTTCACATGTGAATACAATGTTCTTATGTAAACTGTTCATAAAATGCAAATACGGTTCTACATGTTTCTGGTTTTCAAATACAAGAAAAATATCATTCACTTACATTTTTAAACAAAGAGTTTCTCAAATTGGAAAGAAGCAATTTTCTTTTCCAAACAAGCCAAAAATATCGATGCCATCGTTGGTGATAAAGGGCTTTTATCAATTTATCAATTTAATCAATTTACTTGTAATGGGTGTAATGCCACATACATTGGAGAGACTTCCCGTCATCTCTGTACTCGAGTTCTAGAGCATTGTCGATTGAAGGGTTTGACCAATATTACTGAGCACAATAGAGGCTGTAAAAGTGAAATAGGAATGTCTGATTTTAGAATTTTGTTGAAAAGTTTTAATAATGATTGGGAACGTGTGATATGTGAAGTATTGTTGATAAGGTCATTGGATCTAAGGATTAATGTGCAAAGTGCTGTGACTACGAATGTTTTGAATGTTTTTAAATAGTTTACGTATGTTAAATCATGTTTATGTATTGTTTTTTTTAAAAAAAAACTTTTTTTTTAATATTATTAAAATAATTGAATTTTTAAATTACAGTTTTTTTAAAAATTATAATATAAATAAAAATTATAATATTTATATAAATAACATTTTAAATTAATTAAAAGTTATTTGAATATATTTTTAAAATATTTATTTATTACAAAATTAAATTAATATAAAAAAATAATTTGTTTAAATTAAATGTTAATTCATAATGTTTTTAGTTGGTTTTGTGTACCTGAAGGTGACAGTTATGCTGTCGAAATATATAGTACGAAAAGTTTGTTATTGACGTTATCTTTTAATTAAACCGTTGCCAAATTTATATAACTATTTATTTATAATTTATAATCTAATTTTAAATTTTTGGGGTTAATTTAATTTAAAAATACATTTTTGTATTTATTTAATTTTAATTTTATAATTATATTTATGTTTGTTTGAAAAATTTCAACTCATCCTGTCCCATCAACATAATTTCGCTACTTAACTGTATGCTGAATAAACTTTTAAAGCGCTGATTTACTTGTAGGTAAACAACATCAATAAACCGAGGAATTAGTTAGTTTTACTATCATTAGAGTTGATTTTTTTGTTAAAATAAATTTGTTTTGATATTCAGTAAACATATCAATAAGTGAGATATTCTAAATGATAGTTACTTTCAAATCTAGACGAGAAGTGTTAGTAAAGTGACAATAAAAATGAACAAGATAGACGCACACATTCTATGAATAGTCCATGAACACGCAGATGTGTCAGGGCATTAGCAGTTCACAACAAGTTCGCTCACATTTTGCTGGCATCCACCTATTTGGCAGAATAACAAAATTGGTCAGCAAAAGGTTCCAAATGGTTAATTTGGAGATTATTGTAGATAGGCCACATTGCTAACAGTAATTAGAGGCACATAAAATCACCTTATAACCCACTATACAAATTTTAAGAATTCAGCTAATATTCGAAATAGACTTTTTAACAATTGAAAGAGAAGAGAAAATAAAGAAAAATATTAGAGAATTTAGACGCAGAATTAAATGGATTTTTGTGAAAAATGAACCGAGATAGATATTTTACGAAAAACAAGAAATATATTTGGTTGTCTACCTCAGGCTTCCGCAAACTTTTTAAGTTTCACTCCCATTTTTAACATTCATTTTTGGTGCCCCCGATTAAAAAAAAATCATAACACCACAATAAAAAAGACGTAAATAAAATAAACATAAGTGTATAAAAAAGTGTATTTTTCTATTTCTTGTAAATTGAACAAATTAAATATTATGAAAATAACAGTTCTAATGCTTTAGCAAAAAAACAATAATAAATATTCAACGAAAAAACCATACTTCGTTTGTAAAATCTAACAATTTTAAAATTTTCTGCAAACAAAAGAATTATTGCATTTTAAAATTTTCTGCGCCCCAAAATTATTATCCCACCCCTTAGACTCTACCTAAAAGAAATTGAGAGAAATATTAATATATGCATTGTGTAATTAGTGAGTTTAGGTATAAATAGTATGAGTATAATTTTGTAAAACACTACTGCACAAATTATATGAATATAAACGAATAATGAATATTACAAAAAAAAGAGATTGCGGAATGTGAAAAAATTAATAAAAGAAGGGACAATTAATTAAATGCGAATGATGTAATACGATGTGATGATAATGCATGACATGGAATGTGAACAATAAAGTACTTCAAAAATATTTTTAAAATTCAAAAAATAAATAAAAGTATTAGGGATGGGAGTTCTCTATATAATTATAGTATAAGGCAATAATTAAAAAAATTTTACAAATAATATAAGCTCGAACCCTCGAATCAACTAATAAGTCTTCTCAAGAATTTCACAAAAGCAACTTAACCAGATATTAGAGCGGTATCAAAGACAAGATAATATCCGGTCCAAGAGAATATGCTAATTTCAACGTTAAAATCAAAGAACGCCAAGTTCAACAACAAGTTTCAAAAACTAAAAATTAAAAGTGAATCAACAACTGAATCCAATAATAATGGGCCTAGAAAATAAAATAAAATGAATTAAAGACTTCATCGAGGAAAAACGATAGATTGAGGCAAAACCAGAAAAATAGTAGATAGTTGCAAAAATCAAATTCACGGGCTATTTCCGCAAAATTGAAAACGGAATAAGAAGAACAGAAAAAAGTTCTTAAATAATAAAGATTGTAAAGCAACATTAGTGAACAAAGCTGTACATTGATATAAAAATAGTTGAACCAAGATAACTGCAATTTGTGCCATACAAAAAATTAGAAGAAATATTTTAAGAAAGGTTATAAGAGGTAATTGGGAAAAAATGAATAAATGAAATAGAAACTGGAAAACAATAAGAAAATACAAAGAAAAGATGGGTAACACTTTTATAAAAAAATATAGATTAGCCGAAAAAGATAAAAGCAAAGAAGAAAGGAAAAAGACTATGACTATTGAGTCCGCGATTTTATATGGAACCAGAAAAATATCGAATTAAAATGCATTTTCAGGCACTTTATTCGCAAATAAAGAAAATGCACAAACAACTGATGAACCCGAAAAGCTAATCAGAACAAAAGGAGAAACAGCGAGATGAAAAATACATAAAAATAAGCAGTAATAGGCTGTTGATGAAGAATCTGCAATAGATGAATGAAGTAACTGGATATCCAAGAGAGAAACGACGATGTCAATCGACACAATCGAAGAAAAGGAAACAGCGGCAAATCAGCCATCTAGAGGATGTCCAAATGTGACCAAAGTTTTACAAAGAATTGTACCGACCCGAAAACAAGGTAAAACATAGGTAAAGCTTAATATTAAAACGTTAAAAAAACAATACAATTTATTTAAACTTTAAAGAAAATAGTGTGTAATGTTATTCAGTTATTCTTCGTCTTCACTACTACTGGAATCTATACCGTTTCGTTCTAGGTAATTTTCAATCTTTTTCACTTGATTTATTTTAGCTTGATTTTCCTTCAATAATTTTAAACTGAATATATCATTTGACCCCTTCAACACAAAGGCTATTAAGTTATCATTTAAACATAAAGTATACGAATTAATCAACTGGTCAGGTTGGAACTTTCCTACAAAACTAACTCCCACATCAAATATATTCCATATTTGAAAACTGGATCCATTAAAAGCCAAGAGAGTCGAATCCTCCTGCAAAAACTCCAACCGGTAATCCTGGAATTCTTCTGCACAACAATTTGCTTCGCTATTCTCAAGCTTATGATGTATTCTATTATTTATTTTCCAAAGGAATAGTCCTTGATTCTTTTCGAAATACGACGCTAGAGTTGCCGTATTATTAAGAATAACGGCTAAAACGTTATGTCTAACTGTCAAATGAGAAATCTGAGTTTCTGATTTACAGTTCCACAAAGACAAACAAGCCTTTGAAAGTGTATCATTAAAACAGTAATGAATAAGATAATATCCATTGTGAGTCAATGAAGCAATACTTAAGTCTAAAAGACTGAATTCTCCGGTCAAAGTACCAATGTGACATTTGTTTGTTAAAGAAAACACACAGAGAAACGGACTGAAGTACGCAACAATCAAGGTAGATAAGTCTTTGGAGACTAAAACAGAATCTATTACCAAGTCATGAATACTGGCTTTTAAAAAGGACGTCTGCTTAACAGGGGTATTATTGGCAGTACCAAAACTAATAAAGTTATTCTCGTTATTATTATAAACATTATTTTCCGACAATCGCGATTTACTGGTGCTTAAAACCGACGGATTTGGTCGGATTCTCCACTGAATTTGCCCAGCACTCAAATTCCACGCCACAATGTGAGACCTATTATCAGATAGTCCGATAAAGAGATCCTCACTAAGAACAACAAATTCCTTTTCTCGACATGGATAAATAAACACTTCTTTTGTCTTGCTTGCAATTCGACCTTCTTTTAAATCAAATATTTTTATCATCTGAAAAACACATTTACAATCTGGAACAATTGGGGAAAATGATTTATCTGAAAGAATGATTAACTTGTCTTGATAAGGCAACATAATGTCATTGTTGTCTACAATATTGGAGATTCTCCATGATTTGAAGCCGGACTTCTTTTTCCTCATCATGTTGTAGATTTCGATTACTGAATTATTTTCATTTGTTAGAAAAATATATTGGTCGTTTAGTTCATATTTTCGTAAAGTGTAATTTTGTCGTTTTGTCACAGTTTTACTCTTTGCCACTTGTAGAGCCGACTGTATATTTAACTTGAATACTTTGCCGGATTTTGAGGATGCAAAAAATATCCTTGAAAGCTCATTAGCTTCACATATGTCAAAAATGTTTTCCATCTCCGAGCAATGCTTATGCTCCTCAGTTTCAAGATTCCATATTGACATGTCTGTCATGTTAGTTTGGAGATGACAATTAGACGTAATAGCATGCGACCCAACGCCATTAATTGAAAAAGTGCTAACCGAATCTAACAAACAACCAGATATTCTTCGAGCGTTTTTCAAACTTTCTATGTCAAAAGTATCTATATAATAAATCACAGACTCATTATTATTAGGAGAAAATCCCCTACTACAAAGAATGTAATAATTTGTTGATATTCCAACTTTAGTTATCGCAGATCCTTTCTCTTTACTCCATAAAAGGACAGGATTTATTTCTCCATTCCTAATATCAATTAGTGCTGCTTTATTATCATATTTGACTGCTGTGAGAGCAATAAATTTATTACAAGAATTCGAAGAGATTATTTCCCCTTTATTATTGACAGTTGTATCAATGATTAAATGTCTTGAAATAACTAGATCCAATGTCTCAAAGCTCCAAGTTGATATCCAAAATATCCCATAGAAAAAAGCGGTAAAGAGAGATTTATCGGAGGAAACCGTTAAGCAATAAGAATCGTAAAACACATTGAACCTTTTCAATATTTTTACTTCTTTTATATCCCAAACCTCAATAAGATCCGGCAAAGCCATCACCAAGGTATTATGTGATTCATTTAGAATCATTTGAAATACATAATTACCGATTCCTAGAATGATAGACGAAAGGGTATTTTTACTGTTATCCCATATGTAAAGAACACCGATATCAGTGGTTATAAATAGTTTTGTGGAAGTCGGATTCGATAATAAACAAGTGACATTACCAAAAAAGAATCCTACCAAAGAAAACATTGAACTAATAGGTGATCTCATACAATTCTTTGACGGTATCAAAGTCGGCAACCAATTGTTGGTTATAATGGATTTGTAAAGCTCGTCTAAATTTAAGTATTTACGAACTTCTCCTGTTTGTCGGTCTTCTCTGACAATATCTGTAACTCGAGAGAGGATTTGACAGGAGAACTGTAACGGATTGTCAATAAGATTATCAAAACTGAGGATAAGTAATTTTATTAAAAAAGGATATTCAATATCTTCTGGTTCTGCTTCAGCGGCTAATTTCACTATTTCAATAACATAATTGACCCCAAACTCAATTAAAGTTGGCTGGATCCAATGGAAATTAAAAATGCAAACACATTTCAGCAACTTATAAAGTTGGCTCTGCATTAAATGATGAGGTAATTGTAAAATTCGTCTTTTATTGAATTTGGATTTTTTGGTTTTTTCGTGAATGAATTCTCGTCCAAAGAAAATATCTTGTTTGACAATATGCAATGGATAGTTTGGTAAGATAAAGTCTGGGTCCATAGATTTAAACAAAACAGATCTATCATAATTGTTATTCATATAGTAATAACTAACTAATTGATGATAGGAAGGGGCCTTGTCTTTTTGTAATAAATATCTCGACACAGCCGCGTTATTATAAGACAAATGGCGCCATTTTATAAGCTGTATTCCGGATTCGTCGTAAAATGTACCAAGAAAGGAATCGAGTTCAGTGCAAACACATCTTAATAAACTAAAACTAAATCCGGAGAAATCTCCTGGTTCGACTAAGTTGGTCAAAAATTTCTGAATCGTATCATCAAATGTCATTATGTCTAGGAGTTCAACTATTGAAACCCCAGTTGAAAAGCAACTGATATAACCCAACAACCGCCGAATGATAGGTTCCCCAAATTGGTCCTCTAGTCTAGCAAAATAATAGAGAATATTAGTTTCAAGTTTATTCCCCAATTTTGGAACTGACGAAGAACTCGTCCAAGCTCGAGCTATTCTCAGACTTGAAATCACAAAACCGATTGTTTTGCATTGTTCTATGTTTGAAATCAGCATCTCTTTTTGTTCATCTGTCCAAGGAATACGATAAAATGAAATATAATCTTTAATTAAATTTTCAACTGTCAAATTGGACAATTGAGGAATTGAATAAATTGATAACATGTCCAAACTGTCCTTCATAAAATTTAAAAGATTTTGATATATCGGAGCACTTTTTTCGGTAGAAAATATAACTTTGCAATTGTTCATTTTTAAAGGAAGCCAATTAAACATTGAGTTTGAATCATTTTTATATTCTGAATACACAGAAATGTGTTCAATAAAATTTTTAAATTTTAAAAATTTTAAAAATATTAAAAATATTAAAATAACATTTTAAAAATAAAAATATGGTCAAATTAATTTCCATGTAGTACATGGAAATTTTAAAAAGTAATTTTATAAAATTAATCATTTTATTGCATAAAAAAATTATATTTTTTATTTTTTAATAAAATAATTTTATTTTAGTTTAAATAATTCAGTTAGTTTAAATTTTGTCTCCTACTTTTGCTAATTCGGTAAAAAGTGTTGATAAATTGGTTGAGTTGTTGTTAAAAAATGGGTAGTCTAAATCATTTTTATTGTTAATGATAAAAGAGACTGTTGACAAATTGATTAAAAATTCTAAGGATCCATGTTTTGGAAAGTCTGTGTGTAATTTGTCAAATTAGTATGAATTAAGTGTTGATCTAAATAATAGTAAAAATTGATATAAAAAAATTGAGCCTAAATATGTGTTAGTATATCCTTACTCTGAAGGTTTTAGGAATTATAAAAGAAAGTTAAGCAAACAGATGGGAAATTTAGAGTATAAGATCGTCTCTAATTCGTGTAAGGTACACAATACGTTTATTAATAAATCAAAAACTCCGGTTGGATTGTGTTCTGATCTCGTTTATCAATTTACATGTAATCAGTGTAATGCCGCATACATTGGAGAGACTTCCCGTCATCTCTGTACTCGAGTTCTAGAGCATTATCGATTGAAGGGTTTGATCAATATTACTGAGCACAATAGAGGCTGTAAAAGTGAAATAGGAATGTCTGATTTTAGAATTTTGTTGAAAAGTTTTAATAATTATTGGGAACGTGTGATATGTGAAGCATTGTTGATAAGGTCATTGGATCCAAAGATTAATGTGCAAAGTGCTGTGACTACGAATGTTTTGAATGTTTTTAAATAGTTTACGTATGTTAAATCATGTTTATGTATTGATTTTTTTAAAAAAAACTTTTTTTTAATATTATTAAAATAATTGAATTTTTAAATTACATTATTTTTTAAAAATTATAATATTTTTATAAATAAAATTTTAAATTAATTTTTTAAATATTTATTTATTACAAAATTAAATTAATATAAAAAAATAATTTGTTTAAATTAAATGTTAATTCATAATGTATTTAGTTGGTTTTGTGTACCTGAAGATGGCAGTTATGCTGTCGAAATATATAGTACGAAAAGTTAAATTATCGTAAAAAGTTTTAATTAAATCGTTGCCAAATTTATTTAATTATATATATATATATATATATATATATATATATATATATATATATATATATATATTTGTTTCTTTTTTTAATTAAGGGTTCGATTGTCTTTTAAACAGTTCTTTATATACTATTAAATAAAATTTATACATAAAATTTATGAAAATATTATTGCAAATATTGCCAATTCAGACATGCTTTTGAAAACGTTACTTATAACGCAGGTAACAATTATTGATAAAAAAATTAATACTTGGAAATATTATAAATTTAAGTTCCGTAATTACATTAATTAAATTGAAATAAATAAATAACAGCCACATGCAATTCGAGAGCCAATAGAAAAGAAACACTGAATAATTATTTTCAAAAAATTTATACACAAAAATTATTAATTGTCGGGTTTATTCAATTGTTTCATTCTCACAAGAAAACAAAGAGTAAATTTTTTGGAAAAATTCTTAAAATAATGAAACATTATTTTAATAACTTCTATTTACGAGATCAAGAATAAATTGTGTTGGGTTTAATTATTATTACCCTTGTTCTTACTTTGAAACCAAACACAACACAATAACATTTATTTTAATTATACACAAGTAATATCTTTGTCAATACAATCTTTTTATATTTGCATTATTTTGTTTAAGTGTAAGTCTTTCTTGTATGCAAATTGATTTGAGTTTGCTATTATTAAGTTCCACTCACTATCTACTAACCTAAATAGAAATTTTCAAATTCGTCTCTAAGTTTTAATATTGGTTTCTATTACATTTGAATAAAAATATTAATCTCATTATCTTCTCAGATTTTCCACACAGCTCCTGTAAAACACCAAACTAATAAATTATTCATCAATATTTTATTAATTTTTATTTATTAAATCTCGTTCTGGGGACCACCCATTGATTTTATAATAGCATATTTATATTTCTCTCTTTATTTGGTATCCGTGCATACATGTTTCCACACATTATATAATTTTTCCATTATATTTTTTGTAATTATTTATTTTTATTTAAACCGTCCCAAAATACGTTTTACAGGTGACTCAGTTGGGTTTTACAAATATCCTGCAACAACTACATACATATACATATCATTGCATTATAACTAGAAAAATAACTAAAACAACTACAAACAATAAACATTGAAAATGGGGTATTGGTGTATTTTGAAAAAAATATTAATTGTAGGATATTATAATGTTTTTGTAGTTAAATAAAAATTTGAAATTTGAAAAAAATAATAAACTAACTTTTTAAAATAATATCCAAATTAATATTTTAACATCTGATTTATAGTCAAACAATAAAAAAATTCTTTATGTCATTGCAAAATATTCAAATGGTTTAAAAAATATAGTAAAAAGCACCTTTTATATTTTCTATTCCGTCTAGAAATATCATGACTTTAAAATCTATCATAAGAAGAATTTGATTCAGCAGTATCTTCAGACCAATGATATCCTAAAATTATATAATACATTGTTTAATAATCAAATATTTTTATAGGCTAAGCTTGACGTCCTCTGAAACATACACAAAAAAATTAACAAAAATTAATTTTTGAGTTTATGATTGTTTGAATGAGTTCTTGAAGCACAACATGTATAAAATAATAAGTTTATCAAATAAATTTAATAATATTAGTAATATAATTATATTCCCAATTCGAATATTGAAATATATTTGGTAGGTTTAGAAGGTAATCAATCTTAGTTTGAAAAATTTTTAAACTGTTAGAAAGTACAACTAAAACATAATTTATACTACAATATCTTTAAACAGATTCAGGTAAAATTTAAATTAAAACTATACAGATTTTAAAGATATTACTGACCCGTTATATTAGGCGTAAATTTAAACCTGAGTATATGAGACTAATAATTAAATATAAATACAAAAATATAATTATAGTATTTCAGTAAAAAATCTACATCAAAGTCAAATTATACATTGACTCTAATATTACAATATGTAAGTCTAAAAGACACAGATTGGCAATGATAGGGTTAAATTGCTTATTCAAACAAACTAATTCATTAATCCACCGAAAAATATAAAATTCTATTTATAAAAATTCAAATCAATCATCTTTCACGGAATATACATCACTCCAAATACGACAATACAAAAAGATACACAAAAAATTGTGTTCACTAATATAAATAAATTCCTCCAATCAGCAGTGATGTAGAAGTTAAAAATGGGAATGACGGGCAGTCATTCTAATGTATGTGGCATTGAACCCATGACGTTTATATTCTTAACCAAGAATATTTTATTTTATTTGTTTCTAACATTTTTATTCACTGTGCCATTAAAAAGTGTTATTATTAATATTAAAGATATTTACTCAACAGGCAAAACATGAATTTTGTCATGTATCTGTTATAATAAGAAAAAAAATCAAAATATACATCTATCAACGATTAAAAAATTTATTGCTATTGAAACAATAGTTTAAAATTAAAATTTTTTTTTAAACAATCCTATGATTTGTACAAGACAATCTATCATTAATTAATAAGAACTAAAGATTTTACTTCTGGAATTCTCAGATTTACTTTAGTTTCATATAGGAGCTGGCAACAGACCGATCGCAGGATTTTTGTCATATCGGTATTTTGAAAGGAAACTCCCAATAATCGATAAATCACCAAATAATCATTAATTGAATGTTCTAATCTTAATAAAAAAGTTAATTACTAAACTAAATTAAATTCAAAATAAGTTAAAAACTTGTTATATTGAAATGCTGAAATCAAATGACACATGAGATTGGTCTTCCCATTTATTGGACCGGAAATCAAGCAAGATATCGGGTTATTCGACAGGGAAATAGAGTGCTGAGTTTCATTAAGAAACAATAACATTTCAGGGAAAATTTCTTCATTCAAAACCTTTCTATTATGAGAATAAATAAAATAAATTATAAAAAAATGTATTCTCTGTATTAACAAAACGCTGTAAAAAATGAAAGAAAGAAACCTAGAAAAAGAAAAAAAAAGAATTTTTTTGTGCATTAATTAAGTTCATTTTTTATCTTTGAATATTTCTTTTATATATTTTTTATTTCAAAATATATTATATTAGAAATTATAAATTCTGTTTTATAAATATCAATTTTTTAAAAATTTATTTTATTTTATATTGAATTGGCGCTTTCTTTTATATAATTAATTGTATGATATTTATTTATTCTCCTTCCTTACAATCCTAATTTAAGGGACAAGAAAACGTTCGAAATATTTCGTAAAACGTGTGTTTGAATGGCACTACCGGTTTCATACTTATTGTAAAATTGCATTCGAATTACTTCATAATAATATTATTAATTTTCAATATTTTTAAAATATTAATTTATAAATTGTGCCCCAGAGCAAGCATCACTAATGTCCATCTCCTGATTGACTCTATTTATACTATCGGACAAGGCGCTTCAATGCAGCCTCAAAAAAGAAAATGTCAAATCTACCTTTCTTTTAAATATTTCTGCTGAATAGCTAATTCTTCGAATAGAAGAATTTGATCCCTTTCGGGGATTGTTTCAACCAAAATAGAACTGCATAATTCTGAAAGCTCTTTCTCTTCAAATTTAATTGCATCCAAAATACTCTTTTCTAATATTGTCTGTATATTATGTGCCACTTGATCAATGTATGAAAAATGGTTTCTCAACTGAGCCGGTGACAATTTACCACTTTTGTGTAATTCCAGCTCATATCGAATTTGGTTTTCTTCATTAATCTGTTTATTTAAATATTATCATTATCTTTTCAAAATAATTTAGAAACTATTTTAAAATAAAATTTAGAATATTTTAAATAATTTAAAAAAATTTAAATTAATTTATGAATTATTTATTAACCAGCATTAAAATTACAAAAAAACTTTTTAAACTAACTGAAAAATTATTCTATACGAATGAAATTTAATATTTATCATTTTTAAAAAATTATACTAAAAATTATATTAAAAATTATATTAAAAAAATCGTAGGTATAGAAATTCATAAAAATTGATTAAATACAAATAATTTTCTAGATTATTAATAAATCAAATATAAATGGATAAAACAATAAAATATAGTAGTTAATTAATTTTAAGTAAAAAAAAAATACAAATCCAAGTAACTTATTTAACGGCAAAGGCCTGTCATTAATTGCTGAGATCTTAGAAGTAAATTGCAAGATGTACTTAAAAAGTCACATCTTTAATAAATTATCAAAATGATGAATAGAAAGTAAAAATAACATCCAATATAAAAAATGAAATCAACGGTTAAAATTGTCGCTAGCATGGAGAATTAGAACATTATACACAGAAAAAATTAATTTTTGTACAAAAAAATACTTATTATAATAAATAATTTATAGTTTATTGTGGAATTAACGTTATATTCTTTTTTAATTGACAAAGTATTATCGAAGAATTATTTTCGTTGTTATGGGATATGACCACAAAGAACTAAATATAAACCTACAAATTAAAGTATACAAAACTTGCAAATAATTATCAATCAAGTCCAATACATTAAAACAATTAAGTTAAAAAATAACTTATTTACATGTTTTAATAAATCATTTCTTTGTAATTGTATATTTTCACTCATCATTTTGTCAGTAAAGGTTCGGGACACTAACAGACATTTCTTTTCCATAATTATATTAGTTAATAATTTTATTTCTTGCTCAAATACTGAATTATGAGATTATTCTTTAAATTATTAAACATAAATACATACAGGTCTGCTCTTGCTCTAGGACGTTGGCAGCATATTTTGATAAAATAGCACAAAGTTGTGTTTTTATATTTTTAAAAATAATTCTAGCTTGCTTCCTCTTTGCAAAATCCGGGCTTTTCAAATCCTTTATAATTTCACTAGAATTATTGTAATAATTTCAATAAAAATGACATTATAATAATTAAAATAATTGGTTAAAGACGCATTAATTATTTATATTTTGTTTTAATTCTTTGCCGATATGTAATCTTCCATCAAGCAAAAATTGCGCCAAAAAGTATATGATCGGAAAATTAGACGTTTCTGACGCGAGACTGAACAAGGTTAAAGACAGAATTGATTAGTCAAATTACCCATTTCAGTATCACCTGAATGGCAACGGCTCCGGTTTTATGTTGATTGGTTGACACCCTGATCCTAAATGCAAATCGTTTAGTAAGTCAAAGAGATTCCAGGAACTTCAGAGTGATTAGATAGTTTAAAATAAGTAAGAGAAAAATAGAATATTTGCTGAAAATGGTAAAAATAATAATAAATCTCAGTTAAAAGGTAACTTCCATAACATCTGGGAAGAACACTGCTAAAAAAGTTCTTAAAAAATAAAAACATCCCAATTAGGTTGTAATGCACCAAAACATCAAAGTAGTCTAAGACATACCTATTAACGTGAAATATTACAGATACTTACTCAAGATTTAGAAAATTACATAAATTAAAATTTAATAAAGAGAATCAAATGAGGAAAAGCCATTAAATATTAGTAACCATAGTTAAAATATAGAAGGATAAAACAACGTAAAATCCTCTAGCGACAGCCATAAACCAAAAAGTGAAAATGCAATGAGTAGTTCTACAAATGGGCATACCTTTCTCATTGATTTTCAGCCCCTGTGTACATTACCAACATGATAGTTACCACGGGTACACTGATGGAAGTGATTAAGTAGTCATCGAGGCGTTTAAGGAAGAATTGATGGCAAATTTATCAGCCCCTCTAGAAAAATCAAAATAAAATAACCCTTTAAGCTAACAGCATTATTTAATAATTTAAAAGATAAAAAGGTAATTAAATTAATTACACCGTGATACTGAATATAGAACCAGTTGATAGATTATTGTGAATTCTAAATTTTTATTAAAAACTTGCAATTTCTAATACTTGTAATAAACTGTTAGATTATTTAATCATTCTGTGTGGTTGTAACTAGTAAAGTGATAATTAGAATGCAATGCTACTGTTCAGTAGAAGTTTATTTTGTTTTAATCAAAACAATCTATAGAGTCAGTAATGACATTGCACTAAATATTAAGACCAAATGTTAATCATTAGTGTGATTGCGCAATATACACTACTATTTAAAAGAGTTATCGATTTATGCTATGCTAATAAAATCCTTAAATGGAATATAGTGTTTTAATTACAATAAAAATAATAATTATTATTATCGCTAAATTTTTCTAGGTCATCATGTAACATTCTTATGTCAAGCCTTTATACTAGTTTCAAATTAAGCAATTACTATTTGATATTATTAATCGAAACTAGTGATTATCTTTAAAGATTTTATTGATCTATTAACATACACAAGTAGAAATCAATATGCTAAATTACCTTTCCGAAACCAACTGATAAAAGTTGTCTGTGAGATTTGCTTTGTGATACCATTGATCAATTAATTTTATATTTGTTACATAATTCAGAGTTTCGATTTCACTAGTGCAATTTATTATTTCAGCATTGATTTTATCGATTTCTGTAATCTGAAAATTAAAACATTCTCATTATTAATTCTGAGAATTTATTTTCAATTATTTCATTTTAGAAAAATTTCAACAAATTTTTCTTGGAAATAATAATTTATTTTTTAAAAATACAAATTAAATTTATAAAACTTTTAATTAATTTCTAGCAAAAATTTTATTTTATCATTAATATTGCTAGTTACATATTGAAATAAGACAACAGTTATTTTAAATTTAATTTAAATTACTCTTATTTATATCATTTTATTTAATACTTTAAACCAGGCCCACGTTTTCATATTACAGCTTCAAATTAAGTGTACGCTGGATTGAGCCATGTCACCGATTTATGGATTGGGGAATTCCAAAGAAATAACTGTGTTTACTATATGTATACATGTTAATAAAATAAATTAAAATATATGGTCAATTTCGTTTCTCGTCCCTGTGTCGTTGCTTGATTGTTGGAGTGTTCAAACAGACGCGAAGCAAAATGATAATTTTTCGAAAATTATGCTTCGAATATGATTTTTTTTGTAAATTATAAAAATTGTGAAATTAATTTTGAAATTTGAAATTAATGTATTTTAATGATTTTTTTTGTCTCATCAATTCTAGAAGTCTGTAAAAGTTTAATTTAAAAATGATCTGGTATGTTTATTATGAATTTTCAACGTTTACTTTGAATTCTTTTGGAATTCTTTTCGGATTGGATATTTGGTGATAAACTGATAAAAATACAATGAACATGACATAATTTATCTTATATATATATATATATATATATATATATAAAGTTATATTATTTTTAATAGATATGCACTCTGTATTGTTTTACTAGATAATATTAACAATTGCTCCGTACTATTTGAAAGTGAAGCAGTTTATGTCGTACCGAGATATTTAAAGATTTGTTTCTTAACTTTTTAACAACTATTGCCAAGCTTTACCAGTTAAATTTTGAGTGGTTTTTAGTTATAAAAATGTAAATTTATTATTCAATAATTTTTATTAAAGATTCCTGAAAAAATAAAATATTTGCTATAATAAAATAAACTTGTCCATGTTCATAATAAATGACTCAATTACAGAATAAAATATATTTTAATTAATATATTAATTATTTAATAACATATTATTGAAATTTGACGATATTTTAACAATCACACTGTAAAATATCAATAAAATATTTTAGGTTCAAGAAATAACATAAATCCAGGATTTATATTTCTTCATAAACTTAAAACTAATTTTTATTCAATTCAAATTAAAAAAAAAGTCCATAAAATATTTATTTTGTTTATATCCATTGAAATATTTTTCTTTAAATGAATTAAATTTCCAACAAGTTTATTATTTATTAATTGCAAATTAGAAAAATAAACTGTTCTGCATAGTTGAACTGTTACGAGTAATATTTGTTTAAATGTTTCATTATTTAATACCATATTGTATATTAATTTAAGCCTTGAATCCAGCTCAGTAATTTGATAATAATTTTTTAGGTTTATATTGGTATTTTTTTATTATTTAAGCTAATTAATCAATGATTAGAAGTAAAGAAATTCGATCAATTTACCTTTATAAATATAAATGAGATCTGAAAGCATCAGATACAGCTCGCAAATTTGAACGATGCGTTTGGTCCAAATACAAATAACAAAGGAATCGTTCAACGATAGTTCACAAGGCTTAGAAATGGAAAAGGGAGTCTTAAAGGTGAAATAAATGGTAACCGACCATCAGCCCTGACAAATAATTAAAAACATTAGTTGAAGCCGACCCATGCACAATATCCAGATAGCATGTTAAAGAATTGGCTGTAACACATCCACTGTTTTAAAACATCTTAAAATAATGGGGGAAACGAAAAATCAAACAAATTGCCGTGATGCATATTCGTAACTGAAGCTACCGGTTTCTCAACCACATTAAAACGTCTCGTGAGAAATTTATCTTGTAAAATAACCAACGACGATCTACTCAATGGCTGAATCAAAGTGAAGCACCAAAACAGAAAATGAATCAACAAAAGATAATCTTGATAGTTGAGTGGTCACAAGCCAGCCTGATTCATCACAGTTTCCTGAAATCGAGCAAGACGATTATGATGGAGATGTAAGTTCGTGAAATCGATGAAATGCATGTTAAACTTCAGCGTACGATGCCAGCTTTAGTTTTCAGAAAAGCCCAATACATGACAAAACTTGCTCGTACGTCTCAAAAATGACCTTACAAAAATTGAACGAGAAATGTAACTACGAAACTTTGACTCATCCATCTTATTAGCCAAAGCTGGCGCAAATAGTTTTTTTATAACATCTCCTCAACTTTATAATCAAGAAATGCGTAAGGCTGAAATGGCTTACATAAAAGTGTATTTTGAACTTTCACTGGTTGTACCCGTAATTTTGCACAGGATTATGATAGAAGCTAATTCTAAGTAAAATTAATAAGTGATACTTTTTTTCTGATTCAACTTTAACAAATCTCTATCAACTTAATTCCTCCACAATGCCCTCATTTTGTCGACAAGTCAAAAACTATAAATTCATATTATAAAGAGGTTTTAAATTAATTTTTCTATTTTTGCTAAATTCCTAATCTCAGAATCATAAAACAGTTGGATGGATATTCAAATGGACAAAAGGACAAATTTTTTTGGACAAATATATAAACTCAAAACATTTCATGGAAATAGATTTGAATATAAATCTTAGTTTATGGTTTAAACCAGTGGTACACAAACTATGTGCCGCGGCACATAATAATAATAAATAATAAAATAATAAAAATCATTTGCTAATTTGTCAAGTACAATTTGATAAAAATAACAGTTTATTTCAGCGAACTTTGCAGCAGTGTGAGATTCAAATTTTCTATTCAAATTTGTTTTGATTTTAAAAGCTTTAGATAATAGCTTTATTTGTGATCTAACCTTTCTTTTCAAAATTATGTGTGCAGAGAGCTAAATTATTTCGTAATACTGATTTAAACTATTAGTAATTAGTAACATAATTCTTTATACCTTTGTGGGTTTAGAAATGCTTTTGTTTAAATCTTCAAACGAATTTTCCCTAAAATTTTCTACTGTATTTTCTCTTTTAAAATTTTGTTGCTTGATTTGAGATTGTCGCTGCTTCAAAGATTGAATATTTGATTGCAAATTCATAATTTTTTCTATATCTGGCAGCATATTACTTTTTATTGACTCTATCTGATCTCTGAGTAAATAATTCGGAATATCCTTTTCATCATATTCATCCCCAAAAAGAATCTAGATAAAAATTACAATAAAATATAAAATATGATAATAATAATAATAATAATAATAATAATAATAATAATAATAATAATAATAATAACAAGATTTTTGATAAGGAATATTTTATAATCGAAAATTGTTTCATTGAATATATATTTTGCAGCAAGGGCTTGTTTTATTGTTTATTTATTTGAAATTTTAATGTATGCAACTAATGAAATTTATATGTTTAAGTTACACTGAATGCCGCTGAGAATACTGTGGAATTTCTCGAAATTCAGGTTTCCTTTCAATAATATTTAAAGTTCCAAAACACTTTAAATATAATTTTCATATCAAAATACTAACGAAAACATTATTATAAATTGTTTTTAATAAATTTTAATCAGTTTTTTAAAAATAAAATAAAATGAATCGCCAATCCAAGATATATATTATACTACAATTTATTTCGACCGACTTACTGCCATCGTTGGGTAAATATGAATTTGAAACTATATTAAATAAATTACTTTTATATAAACAAATTTCTTCTTTTATACTGTAAAAATATTTTACTAAAAATATATTTTTTTTCTAAAAAATGTTATAGAATCTTTGATAAAATTTGTTTGAATATATATATATATATATATATATATATATATATATATATATATATATATATATATATATAAATTTAAACTTACCAAACCTTTAATATGCTGAGATTTCTGATCTGAACATATTTCAATAGACCGCTCAATTTCCTTTCGGTATTGTTGGATTCCTAAAGACGAAAGCTCTTCACTGAAATTGTGTAAGTTGTGAATAACCAATATCCGATTATATTGCAAGCACAATTGGCGTAAATGTGGCCAAACATTTAATTCCAATTTTGAGATTTCATTTTTCATATCTAATTAATAAATTGAAACAATATTTTTATATAACTTTGATGTACTACTCATAGAATTTTCAAAGAAAACCAAATTTTTATTTAACAACCGAAGTATTTTCTTTCCACAAAAATACTTTAAAAAATTCTTTACAAATGCTTTTCTTGGTTCGGTTCTAAGTAGAAATGAGATTTTTTACAACGTTGTGACGAAAACCAAATTATCCCAAAACTAGGCTTTTATTTAAAATTATATAGAATATTAAAACAAATTTTAATTTTAATTTAAATAGTCACCTGTCAAAAATGTAAGATTGACCGAAAAACATTGTATATATCGGTATATGGTGTTTTTTTATTACATCAAACCTCGAGTGTATCAATGAGTTTACGTCACAGGTGGTCAAGATTTATTTAAAATTACTAAAGATCTCATTTATTAAAAAACTTCTTATGGAGCATCATTCGAATAAAAATAAAACGTCTCCCACAGAATTGAGCTTGACGAGATTTTAATTTATTACTAATTACCGTAATTATCCGAATATAAGACGCTTTTTTTTCATCACTTTTGGGGATGATAATCGTGGTGCGTCTTATACATGGGTATAACAGGAAATATTTTTTCCTACTCAGAAAATTTTCTGAAAAACCGGTATGGGCAAGGGAAATAAAGTATAAATTAATACAAAATGTTTATTTTTAGTTACAGAATGTTTTTTTCATTACAGAAACCATTATTTTCATCTTCACTTTCCATCAAATTCTCAATCTCAATGGACTCGTCCACTTCTCCAAACATTAATTCATTTTCCATATCATCAATATCATCTTCCTCATTCCCTACATCAGATATATCGTCCTGCCAAATAATATCGTCTTCTGATCCATCCATAGCATTACTCAAACAACATTTTTTCTCTAACGCCTTACATCAGCTTCACTGAGTCCATATTCTCTAGATGCTCCTCTATTTCCGATACGTTCGGCTGCTTCAATTACCTTCAATTTGAAACCTGTCGTATAACTGCAGCGTTTTGAAGACATTATAAGGAAATAAAAATTTAAATTTGAATTTAGGTAACTGAAATTTTAATTTTAAACAAAAAATAAATTTAATAATAAATTTAATGTAAGGTAATAATTATACATGCGTCTTATATTTGGGTTACTTATATTTTCTTGAATTCAGTCAATTTTTAATGATGCGTCTTATATTGGGTGCGTCTTATATTCGGATAATTACGGTACCAGTTAATAAATAATCAAAATTTTATAACTAAGTACCCAAGGAAACATCATTACATTCACAATAGAAATGAAACAATTAAAATCCATTATTAACATTTATTTTTTAGAGACTTTTGCTGAAATTAATTTAACATAAACAGTTTTAGCAAAATGAAAATTTCCCATTGACTTGACAAAACAAATTAATAATTTACCAGAAACCCATCTCAATTATTTTCAAAGTGAAATTCCACAAGGAATTCTAAAAGAACTCAAACGAAGCATCATATCAAAACATATTAAATCATTTTTTCCACAAAATTTTCGTTTTATACTTTTGTTTTAAAGAGTAGTTTAATGTTGATTTATGTCTGGAATTTTGATTTATTTTTTAATTTCAAAATATCATTTAAGCGCCATTAAACAAAAATGATTAAATCTAAATTGGAGAATTCATTGAGACTCATTTGGAATCATTTTACCGGATTTTTCTGGGATAAATCTTTGTAGAGTAAAATAAAAATTCAAAACTCATTAAATTTCAAACAAAAAATAATAATAATCCTAAATGACAAATGTCATACACATAAAAAGAGGAGGACAATTCGACTCACTAAATTACTTTCATTCGACACGGGTACAGAAACATAGAAATTGAAGGGTTTAGATTCTATCTTGAAGTACCAAAAATATAATCAAAAACATTTCAACCTTAAATTTTTCCTTTCTTAAACAATTTGTAAGACTTCAAGGTAATCAAAATCCTTTAATTCAATTACTTTTCATTTGCTTTACACTCAAAATACATTCAAGATCATAAGATCTATCAGATACTCAAAGATTATGATTCTGCAGATATGTGGTCTACTCAGTGGTCACCTCTCATTGTCTAGACCCTACTGCATTATGTGAAATAGACATGAGAAAATTTACATAAGAAAAATTCATAGATAATAATATCAAAAGGTTTTAGAGTATTTGAATACTTGCTCATAAAGAATCTTTTATATTACAACCTATACAAATAAAAAAGATCATTTCGTTCAAGACTTTAAGACTTAGAAGGTCAAGCCGACGATTTTTCTTGCTTCCCTCTTAAGAATTAATTTCAGGATATTTGTATCTGAGAAGAATTGTCTTTTCATTGATAAATATTTTTTGTTTATTATAACTCAAGGACAAATAAGTGAAAACAGCATATCACAGCATATCACAGCATATTTAAATCGTCAGTTTTGTAAAAAGATTTTATAAAAAATTCATTCATTTGTTTTAAAACTACTACAAAACAAAAATGTTTTTAAAATAAATTAAATTCAAATACAAACCTAATTCTTTGATCATTAAAAATAATAAAAGGGTTTGGTCATTGGTGAAGCACGAAAATCAGATTTAGTTGATCAAATCAGATGTTACTATTTTTTACTAAAAAGTTCTTAATGTGATATTCAATCAGATTTCTAATAGCAGACTAGTTTCGAGCTTGATTCTCTCCAGTATCAGTTATGAAAGCCAATCCACCTGGAATCAAACCGATAAATTTGCAACCAGGCCAAAGAATCTGATGACTCCGTCATCAAGCTGTATATAATATCACAAATGTTGTACCATCCTTTATCAAATAAATTAAATAAATTACAGACTCTGTAATCATCCCTATTTCATTTAACAGGTAAAAACCAAATTTAAATTTGTATTGGCATCTTTTGACAGTATTTAATTAAAAGTAACCAAACGGATTTGGTTTTAGGATGACTTACTGAATATAATATGAAAAGTTTTATTTTACTCAGTAAGTCGTCCGAAAACCAAGGCCATTTGACACGCAGCATTACTCTTCATACTAATATCCCTAACACTTATCCAAAAAATATTTATCCATTTATTTTTTAAAATTTATTTTATGCCTTCATTTCTTTGTCTCAAATAAATGCCCTGCATTTTTGGCATGTTTTTTTATAGAATGGCTTATAAATAAAAATATATTCTTCAATTTTATCCTTTTCATTTTTCGTGCTAATTAAACCATACACCTAAATGAAAATAAAATCTCTGTAAAACGTAATAATAATAAAAATAGGGTTTAACTGATTAATTACATTTTTAAAGTTATTAAAAATACATACCAAAAGTCGAGCAAGCAACATAGATATGTATTGTCCTAGAATTGTAATATTTATTCAAAACTTCATTGGAAATGCTTCCGGAAAAATGTTTCAATGCTTCAATTCTTGTTTTAATTGATGAAGCTTCAATAAATGGTTGTTGTACAAAATCAACAGTTTCCTTTTCTGTGTCTGTTTCTGTTTGTTTCACAATATCAGGCAAAGGGGTTATTCTCCACCAAGTGCTTCCTGTTTCAATTGAATCATTATATAGGTCTGTAAAATCAAAGATTCCATTGCCATTCTTCTAGAAAATATTTGACATATATTTTATGATAAATTATTTAACTGATGCTGATTTATTCAGGAATGTTGATCTTTTCTTGAGAAAAATTGTTTTCTCCTTCTTTCTTTTTAGCTTTAATTGAGTGACTGACCGCTGAAACCTGAGACGCTAAACGTTTATTTAAAATATTTCATTCCATTCTATCATCATATTTTAAATTTTATTAAATATATAAACTAAAAATTTATTTATTTTAAAATTAAACAAAATTTTGTATAATTGGTTTAAAATTCTATAATATTCGTAGTTTGTACTATTCTACGCGATACTGACAGGAAAATGGTAGAAATACATCGGAAACCATGTGTTTGAATCACGATTTTTTTTTAATTAAATAAGAGTTAAACCAAAGAAATTGTCAAATCCTTAGATCCACTACAATCCAATTTACTGCAAAGATAAAAATGGTTTGTTTAAATAGATTTAAAACTATTAATTATCTATTTTATTCATGTACAAAGCACTATTAAAACAATTTGGTTACGACACTATAAAGCAACCGACGTCAATCAGTCTTGAAATATATTCATTTCAATTGTTACTGATGTTTCTTGTCAATAGTGAAAATTTTAATGAAATATAAAAGATTGTTATAAAAATAAAATGATTGTTTATAAGATTTTTTAAAATTCTTTAAAAATTTTAATATTTTCATTCTCAACGTTGTGGAAAAATTGCAGAAAAATTCAACGCAACATAATACGATTCTAAGTGAATAATAGTTTTCTGGAGAAAATAAATATCAGAAATATGTTAAAATAAAAATTGGAAATTTTGAAAAACCTTAAAAAACAAAAATTTAAATAATAAAAATAAAAAGGTTTTATTAATAAAACAAAAAAATTAATAAATAAAATATATACATGCAAATATATACAAATCCACTCATTTCCTAGCAGATTCCACTTTATTATTAAAAATTGTTTAAAATATATAGAAAAGTCAGTTTATAATAAAAAGTAAATAGCTAAAAATACTTTAAAAATTTAATTAAAACAAACAAATAAACTTTATAATGTTGGTGTAAAGTTTACTGTAAAAATCAAAAGTATAGAAAAAATTATAAAACAAACTATAATTACCTTTATTAATTAAATTATAATTTAGATTATTAGTGTATATTTTGTGTAACACCAGAAATTGCATTCAGAATTAATATTTGTTAGTAGTAAAAAGTTTCAAAAATTCGTGTTGAATATGTAAAACATTGATTTTCGTAGAAAAGAAAATGAAGATAAAATTGCATTATAAATTAAAATATAGCAAAGATGAAACAGATAAATAATTTTCTGGACTTCTTTAGAAATTGAAAATTGTTTGTCATTTCTTTTAATGAGTTTAAAACGAAAATATTAAAGTTACTTTGAAAAGTTTTAACATTAGGTTTTTCAAATTAAATATTTCATATTGTGTAAATGCACAATGTTATTTTATTACAAAAAATTTGAAAAACATGAATCAAAATTTAAAATATTAGAGCTACTATAATTTTAGAATGATTAAAACAGAAGAAATATTGTCAACTAAAACAATAACTTTTCAAAATTTCAAAATGAAAGTTTTAAAATCAAATTAATCAATGGCTATAAAAATTTAGTAACATTAACTTTTAATAAAATTAATTTAAAATTTAATTAGATTTTATTTTACACATTTCAAAACTTCTTAGAGATCACTAAAAGATGACATCTTACACATTTAATAAATTTTTAATATTTTGCGTTCATTATACATTATAAAATCGCGAATATAATTTATAAAATATAAGTAAACTAAAATTCACTTTCAGAATTTGTTTAAAATATTTTTAGTATTAATAATTTAATTACAGTAATAATAAATGAATTTTATCTAAAGCGGTTCCCCAAATACAAACACGAAATAATTTTAGAAAATCTTAATATTGTCAAATGTTGGGATTGTATTAAGGTCATAAAGAAAATAAAATTTAGCAATAATGTTTTTAAATTTTATTTTTTATCGACACGAATATCATTCGATTTTTCTGTAAATAATGAATTTTCCTCAAGAAATTGTATATTCTTTAGACTTTTTAATTAAAAGACATAGCATTAACTCCTGCGGTTACGGCTAACCCTTGCGGATCTAGGGTAAATGATAATATACACCAAAATAAAATATAATTATCAATCGAAATACCAGTGCAAATGTATTGTGATTTATTTTCCCTCCAGTTTCGTTTAGTATTTTGAAAAGCTACTATTGAACTCGTAAAACCAATTATAGTAGGAAATGGTTAATTCAAAGATACAACCATTTTTTTTAATAATAAAACAAAGTATTATTACAGCAAACTATTGACAAGTGTCACAAGGAATGAATCAATTTTTTCATCAACCAATAAAAATAAAGAGAAAAACTTTTAATGAATAAATTTTTTTTCATCTTCTTGAGACTTTTATTCCTACAGCAAAATAGCAATTGAATGTAACACTTATCAATTTACCTAATGTTTATGAATCCGATCACACAGATTACGGGACGTCTCTCCAATTTATATACATTTTCGACTGAAGAGATTGACAAATAATAGTGAGCACGATAGAGGTTGTATGAATAAAATATGCATGTTATTCGTTGATAACGCTACTGCACTAGATTATTGTGCAAAAAAAATTAAAAAAAAAATTTAAATATTAAAGAATTAATAAATGTTTTGAGTACATAAATTATATATTGTTTTGGTTGTTTTTGTACCTGATGATGACAATCAACCGTTCAAAATATATTGTAAAATGTATATATAAAGAAAACGCCAAAAAAGATTAAAAATATTATGAATTAACTTATAATTTATTCAAATTATTTTTTATATTAATTTATTATTCTAATAAATAAACACTTATTAATATTTAAATACTTTTAACTAATTTTTAAAAAGGTTTTAAATAAATATTATAAATATTTATCTATATTATAATTTTAAAATAATATTCTAATATTTTATAAAATAAATTATATTAATAAAATTAAAAATTAAAAAATAATTTGAAGATGACAGTTAAACTGTCGAAATATATCGTACAAAGAGTCTTTTATTGGAGTTTTCTTTTAATTAAATCGATGCCAAATTTATTTAATTATATATATTGGAGTTTGCAATAGAAATATGCAATTACTTGTAAATGAGCTTTGATTCCTTGTTCAGGAAGTACTGAATATGTTTTCTTTCCGTCGTATTTCACCCAATGATCATAGTGGCCCTATAAATCATTGAAACGATTTCAAAGCTCATAATTCCGTTTTACAATAAAAACAAAATAATAAACCTGCAATGATATTGGATGCTTCCCACTGTTTTTCACTAATAAACCTAACGGTGATAGATAATTGCTGCTGTTATAATCCATTTACAATTCAATTGAAATGCTTCATTTAAACAAAATAACCGACCAACCATAACATTAATTGTTGTTTTTTGTAATTTCATTTAGAATAAATTTTATGACAATTATTAGCAACCATAGTTACACTACTTTATATTTTATCAAATATATTTTTACAATTTCTAAATAAATCTTGTTCAAATTAAAACACAATTCGATTCCAATATTTAATTGCATTCATTTAAATAATTTTAAATACAATTAATTTATTTTTAATTATTGTAATAAAAGTAAATGAAATACATATACAATACATATAGAATACAGTCAACAGACAATATGTTGCCATGGACCAGGCGTGCTCAACTTATATAAGACTAGAAGGAACTTCTTAACTTTTTAAAGAAAAGCGATCGACTTTATGCGATATTTTATTTTAATAAATAGTTAAAACACTCGATTCCATCTAAAGATTTATTTAACAAACTCATATAAATATTAGTGTATATTGCGCAATCACTAACACATTGTATTGTGTTACAATACACTAAACTGATTAACATTTGGTATTTGACCTTTAATGTAATACCATTACTCTCCCCTTTTTAAGATTGATGCCATCGTTTTAACCATTCGATTCGTCGGTACCGCGTTGTATTTGGATACTGCAATTCGACTTGATATTCTGAAATAAATCTAAGCATTTTATAAATATCATCATATTGAATATCATTTTTGTTTCTTCTATGTGGTTCTCGGCCTACTAGTACCTCCTCCCCCACTTCAAAATTTCGTTTAATTCTTGTTCTCGAATTCCCTCATCTTTTGAACAGCTTGTTTTGAATTCATTTAAGTTTTTTCCGAAATATCTTTTACTTGATTTTGGAATCTAGAATTAGCATGTAATGTTATTTTCCGTCTGTATATTATTTCAAATGGTGAATATTTCGTAGCACTTTTATAAGTTACGTTTATACTGAATTCAATTTGAGACATCAGTTCGTTCCACTGTTTCTCAGCACAGCCCCCTTTCATAGTCACCACAAATAAATCTCTCATTGTTCTGATAGCTTTTTCTACTAAGCCATTCGACTGATGTTGATACGGTGTAGCGAATTCTTGTCTTATTCCCAGTTGTCCTAATTTTCCTTTAAATATCTGCTTTCAAAATTTTGCCCTCTGTCCGTCAATATACTTTGAGGTTTACCGTATTTGTAAATTCAATTGTTCATTAGCGTCTTCCAAATAGTTTTTTCATCTTGGTTTGGTGTGGCCGTTAGACTTACTAATTTGCTAAAACTATCAATAATAACGATAACATAGATTATCAAGTAATTGAGATTCTCTTTCTGTGATCTTATTTAACTCGATAATCTACGCACATTCTTAATGTGTCGTCTTTTTTCCAACTACGACCAATGGTGAGCTCCATGGACTTTTACATCGTCTTATAACTCCAGCTTTTGTTAACTCCTTTATCATATCGTCAATTTTCTGCTCAAGGTGCATCGGTTGTCGCCTGGGGAACCGCATTGTTAGATTCCCAGATGTCTTAATTTCATGTTCGATGATTCTTGAGAATCCTAAATAAAATATAGCTGCCATAAATATTGACCCAAATTCATCTAATAATTTGTTAATTGTTGGCATTTAATTTTTCGCTTTTTATCTTCTTTCGTCATCAGTGGAATTACTAATCTTTGTCTCGGATTCAATGTACTCCAAATTCAACTGTACTCAAAATGCTTTCAAAGTATCTACTCCACCAATAAACCCTGGAAATATATTTTTAATAACAATTATTATAATAATCCTCATTTTATTGTGCCAATTATTATTTGCTTCTGTGCATCCCAGTGGTTTTTGACTTCCTGGAAAAACTGCACATATTTTGATTTCACTAATGCTCAACTTTTAACTTCCACTTTTATTCCACTTTTCATCATTCATCACTGTAATCGAAGCTCCGGAATCCCATAACATCTCAATCTTAACATCATTTATCATCATTTTGCTCCATTCTCTTAAATGTAATGTCGCATACCTCATTTCTTCTGCTCTGCCATTCCGATTTCCATTCTTTACAACCCTATTGATGAAATATATGCAATAGAGTTCTTCATGTTTTTTTCCTTTTCCACATCATGAATTGCATTATAATCATTAATAGATTCTCTGGTTTCTACATCATCAGAGTAATTTCTTTCATTTTTTTCATCATTCACAGAAGCAATAATTTTCTTGTTCTCATATCTATTTTGTTCTTTCTTTCTTAATAAATAACAATCACGAAAATTATTTCCTCCTTTACCACATATTAAACATTTATCTTTTAGTGGGCATTCAAATTTTCTATGCACATATTCTCCACAGCAAAAACATTGACCTGACTGTAATTCACCATTTCTTTGTTCAGGAACGCCTCTAGATCGATTGTATAATCTCTTTGCGATATATTGAAGCGATACTGATCGTGTCCTTTTCTGATATTCCGTTCGACTCCATGATTCATTTCATTATTTCTGTTATACGAATTATCCGATAAAATCTTTCTTCTGTAAATGCCTTGGTTTCTGAATGCATTGGCATTAGTTTTATTTGTTTCTCTCGTAAATGGTTCTAGATTCCTTCTTCTTGTTGCTTCTTGGTAACTGCTCTTCTTTATTACCATAATATCTTCAGCTTTTTCATTTGATTCCACTTTTTTGTAAATTTTTGCCAGTTGATTACGTTCTTCTGTGGTCATAGTTGGTTTCGTTGTTAGCGCATCTTTTAATCTTCTGTCTCTGACTCGTCCAGTTATAATTTCATTGGCAATTTCATCTACCTTCATTCCTGAATTGATAACTTCATCCACTAGTTTTAATACTCTGATTTCTAATGTCGCGTATCTTTCATTTTCATCTTGTCTGATTGTAGCAAGTTCTTTAATCTTATTTATAATAGTTAATTTGATAGTAAATGTTTCAGTAAACCATTCTTTAGCTATCTTATCCTATAAAAGTTAAAGTAACCCATTGAGTGATATGCGTATATTGAGTAGTTTGAGTAAAGAAGTAGTTTGGCAGTTATTTGGCTATTTATTACTAACTGTGTGATGTGATAAATCATGTGTATCAAATTCTGAGTATTGCATTTCTTGTGTAGTTATGTTAGTGAAGTCAAATTAATTGTAATTGTGATAGACAATAAATATTGAGAATATCGAAAATTTGTCATGGTTATTAATATTTCAAGACACGCTTGGAGTCAGATCAATAAGTGTTAATTGCATATTTCACTGAAAACTAATTTTTATCCAAACTTTATTTTGATAATTTCTTTTTATCATACAAATTTCAAGATATATTTTCGATTTCAAATTAGATAATCAAAGGCGTATGCAAAGGAGTAAAAGGGTACCATTCATAGATATCACAATTTAAGTTTCAAAGCAGAACATTAAATATTACAATTTTATTTACGTTTGTTAAATTCTAATAAGCAAAAAATTGTTTCAAAGTTCAAAGAACGATTTGATTTAAGGATCACTGACTTGATTGTTGCAAGGAAATGTCCGCATGACTCTGTCAATGGTCTTTTAGTCAATAGACATTTAGATAATTCATTCTTTATTTTAAATTATATATACCGTTTATTTCGGCGTATAAGGCGACCGTCAGATAAGACGAGGTACAAAATTAGAGCAAATTTTTATGATTTATCATATATCGGTTGTATAAGACGACTGCTAAATAACGAAACCATGTTTGTTTAGCCTAGGCTAGAGATTGCAACACCCGGTATCTTATGAAATATTGGTTATGCAAAGATGATTTATTAGTATAGATTCAGTATAGATTGTTATAGATTGTGGTCATTTTATTATTAAACCCATATCAGGAATGGAACCGCCAACAAAAAGAAGAAAATATGAGGCAAGTTTCAAGTTGAAAGTCGTAGACGTAGCTAAGGGTTCGAACAACTGCGCTGCTGCAAGACATTTTGATGTTACTGAAAAGATGGTACGAGAATGGAGAAAGAAGGAGGATGATATAAGACAAATGCCCAAAAACAAATGTGCAATGCGCGAGGAATCACACGTTGGTCGAAATTGGAAGACGACGTTGCAGAATGGGTACTCCAGCAGAGACAAGATGGCTACATTGTGACCAGAAATAAAATAAGATCTCATGCTTTGAAATGGGCCAAGGCAAACAAAGAAGAAAGTAAAGACTTCAAAGCTACAGTGGGATGGTGCAGTAGGTTTATGAACAGAAGAAATTTAGAAATAAGAGAAAAAACAAAAATCGCTCAGAAACTACCAAAAGATCTCGAGCACAAAATAACAAACTTCCACCATTTTATAATTCAGCTAAGGAAAAGGCATAAATTTCCATTATCCCATATCGGAAATATGGATGAAACTCCAATGTATTTTGACATGCTTGGTAATAAAACAGTGGATTTTAAAGGTGTAAGAACAGTAAACGTGAAAAGTACAGGACACGAGAAGACAAGATTTACAGTGGTATTAGGGTGCATGGCAGATGGTACTAAATTGAAACCAATGGTTATCTTTAAACGTAACACAAAACCTAAAATAACTTTTCCTCCTGGTGTTTTGGTTCACTTCCACGAGAAAGGGTGGATGGACGAGAATGGTGTAAAGTTATGGATTGAAAATATTTGGAACAGACGGCCAGGTGGTATGCGAAAGGAACGCAGTTTGTTGGTCTGGGATATGTTTCGGAGCCATATAACGGGTAATTCTAAAGCTCGTTTAGCGCGCAACAACACCAATATTGCGGTTTTCCCAGGTGGTTTAACTTCTGTACTTCAGCCGCTTGACGCAAGCTTAAATAAGCCATTCAAGGATAATGCTAGAGCACAATGGAATGAGTGGATGATGAATGGTGAAAAGTCATTTACAAAAAACGGAGCTATGCGTGGTGCCTCACTTGATGTTCTTTGCGAGTTTGTTATAAAAGCATGAGATAATGTTAAGGTAGAAAGTGTCATAAATTCCTTTAAAAAATGTGGAATATCTAATGCCATGAATGGTAGTGAGGATGATTTATTGTATGAAAACGAAGATGAAGCCGAAGTCGATTTGCCAGAACCAGAATGGAATCCCTACGATGATGGCATCTGTGATGAATCTCGTGATGTATTCGAAAAACTTTTCGAAACAGACGGTGATGATGGTGATGAATTTGATGGGTTTTAGATATGCATAAAAGTAGTATAAATACAACTACCTGTACTGTAATACTTTCTTTTATATCGGTTGTATAAGACGACCCACAATTTTCAAGGGTGATTTTTTGACTTTAAGGATCGTCTTATACGCCGAAATATACGGTAAATATATTTGTGTTAACAGACATTTGCACATTGTAAAAGTAAAATCTGGTTGATTATACGCATTGTATTTTACATGCCTTTATTGAGGTACTTTATTTGCTATAAATTTAAATTTTCATTGAAATCAACCGAAAACTTCATCTAAGTGCGTCACCACATTGCGACTAAGTAACAATCAAGGTGAAGGGTGTCAAAGGTCAATTTTCTTTTCACTCACCAGTGCGATTTAACCAAAGTGCAGCCATTATTTTTTATTATTAATTAGGTTTGTATAACATATAAATTTTCTTTATCAGTCAGGCACGGAACGGGTCGGCAGGAGGTGGGCAGGTCTAAGAAGTCAGATGAAGGTCCGGTGAATTTAGAAATATATATACCAGAAATAACAAAAAATTAAAATAATGGTTTTAAAATTATTATTTTCAATTATGTAATATTTATTTGCTCTACTTTCTAACATTTAAAAATAACAAATTTCTATTACTATTATATGTGATGTTGATATTTTTTACTATCCTATAAAGGCCATTTTAAAATCGTTTGCTTAGGCCGGTCAAATCGGACAGTCCACAACTTTTATTAGTGATTTTTTTTCACAATATGCTCACAATTTAAAAAATTTTTAAAACATTTCCTTTTGAAAATTGCAGTTAATATCAGTATTAGTATAAAAGATTTTTGACAATTTATAAAAATTAATTTATGTTTTTTATGCTTTAATTTAAAAAATCTCATTACCTGATATTTTTAGAAAAATATCTTCAAATTTTAATAACGTAATTAGATTATTTAGCGGTCATAAAGGTCGAGTAAAATTTAGCTAAAATTATAATTTAAAAACTCTCTACTTATATTTGGCATTGTATCAAAACAAAAAATTAACATTATTAACATAAAACAAAATTCTTGGAGGGGAGTCAAACATTATATTAATGGATATCAAATTCAACACTGCATCTTGAAAAATAAAAAACTTTAAACATTTTGGAAGTAAAAAAAATAAAAGCTCATTTAAAAAAGTAAAATATTTGTGCGATATTCTATTGAGTTTAGAGTGCCAGTGTTGAAATCTTATTTAAAACAAATGAATTTATTTATTAAAATTTATCAAAAAATCAAACGTATTTTTCCAGTTAAAATATCTATCAGCGTTTAATTGATAGTGTGGATAATTTTACTGACATATTTAAATTAATTAAAATCGTTTGTCAATTTTTATTAATTTTGATTAATGAAACTATCCAATTAAATAATATCAGAGACCATAGCTTAGGTAATAGAAATAGGTATCATGTGTCAATAATAAACTGAGAAATTATTAAATACAATTTTGTTTTTTTAATTTAAAAATAATAAAAACAACAACAATAATAATAATAATAATAATAATATTTTCTACAAAATGTGACTATGAATCAGATTTATTTAAGGTATTCACTTGAAAACTGGTGTGCCGAAAATTAGTGAATACCTTAAATAAATCTGATTCATAGTCAAATTTTGTAGAAAATATTATATCACTTATAGAGAAATCAGAGGTGAAAAACAAAAAAAGTCCTTATAATAATAATAAAAATAATAATAGTAATAATAATAATAATAATAATTGTTTTGAATGAATGAAATCTGTGCAGAACGCAAACACACACACAGAATAATATATTTTAATTATATTGTTAATTTCGAAATAATTAAAATAAATTACAAACATGAAAGACAAAAGTTTAAGTACAGCTATTATAATGAAAAAAATAGTTTAATGTTAATTTTATCGTTGTTCATAAACCCTTATTACGCACTAACTGATCCATTTTTCTTGGCATGGACTCAACAATTTGTTAAAATACTCTGGACTAATGCTTTTCCAGCTTTTTTTCATGAGCTCAGGAAGTTCACTTAAAGTTTACATACACCTTTTGATTTTCCTCTGTTATATATTTTAAATAAATTTTGCAATCATTCAGAGGCATAGTTGAATGCGGAATGATTCTGTTACAATAGTTCAAACCACTATCAAACGTTTCAATTGATGTTGGTATCGCCCATACAATTGCATAAATGGTGTGTAGCAGGATAAATGAAGCTGATTTGCATATTATAGCACATGTGAAAAAACTTCTTACTAAAAATCACATAAAAAATAGGTTAGCGTTTGGTTTGAAGCATCAATTTTGGATAGTTGATGATTGTAAAAAAGGTTTGTTCACAGAAGAAATCAAAATTAACAAAATAAGCAGCGATGGTAAGATCTGAACATGGAAAAGGCCCAATGAACCCTTTCAGCCAAAATATGTGAAACATACTGTTAAGCATGATGCTTCAGTAAAAGCCTGGCGATGCTTTAGTTCATCCGGTGTTGGAAATATAACGGTTGTAGAAGGCCAAATGAATGCACAAATGTATATAAGACTACTCTCTTCGCACATGATTCCATCAACTAAACGTTTTTTTGAGGAAACTTACATCTTTCAACTGGACAATGACCCTAAACACATGGCTCATGTTATTAAAGATTATCTTGAAGTAAATAAACAAGATGTCATATGTAGAGATAGTTGAATTTCAAAATAATCCCAATTCAGTATGAAACAAAAATAACCAGTCAAAGGTAAATAACAACATAACAAGATAAGGAGAAATAATAATATAATCCAATCCAAAACTTTCAGAGTAGACCAATATCTAACAAAAGTCATAACTAGCATTATTCAAATGCGCGCATATACATAGAATTCATTTGTAATACTTCAACGAAACGATAAATAGAAGACAATACCAAAATATAAGCCCAGTTATTCGAGGATTCAATTATAATCAAAGAAAAACAAATTCAAGTTAGGAAAAATACAATTAAAATACAAAGCAGTAAAAAATTCTTTATGTCATTGCAAAATGAAAAGCAATAAGAGGTGAAAACCAGAAAAGTTCTTTTAATAGAATTATTAGAGGCTTTAAATAACTCAAAGTATTTTTCGACTATCGACCTCGAAAATGAATATTATCAAGTTAAATTAGAAGACGAATCTAAACTTAAAACAGCATTTTTGACGAAGAATAAACAATATTACTTTAATAGGATGACATTTGGAATAGCTGTGGAAACCAAGAACGTTTCGAATTTAATGAATATGGTGCTGGCAGAATTAAATTGGAAAGTCTCAGTGGTATATTTATATGACATTTTCAAAATCTTTAGAAGAACCGTAACAGACAATAAAAATGTTTTTATAAAAATAGAAAAAGCCTGATTTAAAATTAAGCCGGTCAAAATCCCACTCTGAATTTATTAAAGTGATATTAAGATTCATCTATGATTTTATCCGATAATGAAATTTTAGGGGCTACCGAGAGCATTCAAGAATTTGTGTAGACTATAGAAAATTAAAGTGTTAGAAAAATAAAATAATACACACAAACACAACACATCATAAAAAATGCATGTATTCCAATAATAACTTAATCAAACATTTTTCGAGAAAAAAATTGCTACACCAAACGAAGTTCAGATAAATTCCGCTATTAATGCAAGTTGAAACATAAATCAACTTATTGGAATTTATTTTTTGTGAAAATTTAATGGATTTCAGCAAATTCTGAAATGTCTTCAAAGTAAGTTATTTTTTAAAGTTATAAGCTTAAAATTATAAAGTTTTAAGAGTTGAATTATGATTTTATAAGGAAATTAAATCATTATTCAAACTTATAATTATAACTTTTGATCTACAAGCTCATGTATATTATTATTAATAATGATTATAAATATTCAGGAAATGATTTATTTTATGAAAACTTATTTTTCGGAAATTATTCAAAAAAGTGAGTTAAATTATTTTTGAAGTTATAAAAATTATTAATTGCGTTAAATAATTATATTTTTTATGCATCTTTTGAAAAAAAATCTGCGAATATGTACACAAAATAATTGGGTTTATGATTATTTTTTAAAACTTACTAATATAATTTAGAATTTATGCTTTTTTCGGATTTCAGGTTTCGTTTTTTTTCGACAGAAATGTCTGAAATATTAGATTAATTTTAGTTTTATTGGTAAATCTTATGAAGGTTCATCCTCATTTACTCGAAATTTCCTAGCAAAAACCTCAAAATTTAAATAAAAATTTTTTCCCGCCATTTTTGTTTCTAAAAATGTCTAAATAATTTTATTATAGGGTTTTTTTCAACTTCTGATTGCTGCATGTTTAAAGTTTACATGTATGTTTTATTATGGGTTGTATTAGTGTGCATTATTTTATTTCTCTATCACTTTTTGAGTTTCTATAGTGTTTGTCTCAGTGACTATTTTACAAGCAACCTCAAGGTGAGTTGGTGTGTTTATATGTTATAAATTTATTGATTTTTGTTTTATATTATAGGTGATTTGTCTCAACGTGGCTTGGTGTAAGGAATCTGTTCAGAAATTTCGTGAAAATAAAGATTAATAATCACAAGATTTATTTTAATATTTCATAAGTTTTCAGAAATTTCTTTCGAATTTATTTTCCATTACTTCAAAAAAAAATTAACTTATTTCATTTGAATTAATTCAGAAAAAAATCATAATAAAATAAATAATTTCCTGACTATTCACACACACACACACACATATATATATATATACAATTGTGAAACACAAGTCAGAGATTGAATAATGCTTTCATTTCTTTATGAAATCATAATTCAAATCTTAAAAATCACTTTAAAAAATAACTAACGTAGTAACCATTTCAAAAAAAGCTAAAATCCACTTGATCTTTTAAAAAACAAAATTATTATAGAGAATTTATCTCATCACAGTTTTGTGTAAGTTCCGCTTAAAAAAGTTAATGAACACACCAAGTGCAAACGTTAAAATTACACCAAGCCACGCTGAGACAAATCACCTATAATATAAAAATCATTATTTAAATCCGCACATACACACAGAGTTCATTTGTAATTGGATGCACCCAAAAGTGTTTTTATATATGTTAAATTGTTTTAATTTTATATAATATATTTATAATTTTATTTAAATTACAATATTTCCTATTAATAGGTCACAAACGATATGTTGTTATTTCCAATTAATAAATATCTTGGGTTTTTAATTATTATTTTGTTTTCAAGTATAATTTAAAGAAAATGGAAGAAAAAATCGATATTTTAGTTATTAATAACGAATTATTCCAAGACCTGTGTTTCCATGGATTGTTATAGTCAATGCTATAGTGCTATAGTCGAAATGGATAAAAAAAATAGCTGCATTGGTAATGAGGCTAAGTTTAAGTGAAGTATCTTAACTTCAAAATACACCTAGACCTCGTTTTGAGTCGTCCTTTTTAGAAACATATTTACGACGCAAAGCGAGATCCTAGTGTAATTAACAAAATAATTCAATAATAGATAGTCAATGATTGAGAAAAACAAGAAAATAAACTAAGACCTCGCTTTTCATCGTAAACATGTTTCGAAAAAAACGACGCAAAACAAAGTCTAGGTATATCCGATTGAAAACAGTATTGGAACAAATTGTGACGACATGAAAAATATCTGGCATCACTCAATTTACAATGAACTTAGAGCAGCACAAAAAAAACAACCAGTTTTCTGACTGAAGTGACGTTGCACTTCAAAGCGAACCATGGAGAGATGATTCAAATTATACTTGAGACATTTTATTCATCAGCTATTTATGTTGGCCGAGGTGCCACACAAGGACGCATTAAAGTTAGATACCAAATGCCATTAATGCTCACCAACCAGACTAAAGAAAACGATTGAAGAAATGTTCTGATAAAAATAGAATACCGTCTATAACATAAATTAGGAGGTTATTGTATATTAACAATAGTTTAAAAAATATTTATTTAAAATTACATAAATTTAATTAAAGAATTTGTTTTTAAAGTTTTATTTTCAAAACTGATTTACCGCGGAAACCGTTTAAATTTTATCTTAATTGCCCTTTACTTTTTAATTATTTCCAGAATTAATTTGTAGTGATGAGAGAACAAATAGTAAATCATTAGAAATTCAGATGTCAAAACTGATAATGGAAAAAAAATTAAAATAAAAATTAAATTTTATTATTACTTTAACTATTAATTTAAATAAAATTCCTATTTGAATTTTAAATTCTATTTGAAGTAAACTAATTTTTTTATATTCGCTTTTAAAATTTTATTTTCATTTATTTATTTTTATGAAATTGTTTCAAAAGTATTATTAGCAATAAAAATTTAGAAAAGTCAATAAAAAATAAATAATTCTATTTTAATGGTGTTTTTCTTTAGAATATTTCAATGTGGGAAAAACCTGCGTTTAAAGAAATAGCAACTGGTGGAAGTAAAAGCCCGCAGAGGTAATTAATTCATAATAAATCGTTTTTGACACAAAAATAAAACTCAATTAATTTAAACTTTTAATGTTTTGTTTTTTATCAAAAATTATGTTCTGTAATAAAAATTAATTTTTATTTCATTATTGTAAAATAATCATTATATACACTACAATTTACTTGATTATAAACAATTTTAAATAATTGTTGAAAATAATGTAACATTTAATTGAATAAATCCTGATTTGTACAAAATTCCACAACATTTTTACTGTTTTTTGCCATTCTTAAAAAGAAATTATTTTCTAAATAAATACATTGCATTATTTGAGAGATTTTAATTGACGATAAAAGAGATGCATTTTAGGAGTCAATGAAAAATAATCTTACATACGACATTTTTTATAATTTGAAAAAAATAATAAAAATAGTTGCTAAATTAAAAAAATTATTTTATTCAGTGAGTGTTTCTAAATATTAATATATATATATATATATATATATATATATATTTAATTTCTGCTTCCGTTTAACAATGAATGTTTCATTCACAAAGATTTTTAAAAGAGTAATGATATATAACTAGTTTTAATAATAATATAAATAATAATATAAGTCACATAAATCATCTGCTTATTTTCTGTCTGAGTTTAGTCTCATAACAATCCAAGTGTATATAAAATATAGTTAAATAATAAAAATGTAATATTACAAGTATTAAGTATAAAGTATAATAATAACAGACTAATTTCAAGTTTAATTGACTCTCACCAGTTCCATGTCAGAAAATCAATTTCAACCAAAATAGAACCTGACTAGCAACATCTAAACTTGTAGTTGTATCTCTTATCAAATGTATAAATACGGTTGGAATCTTGGAAATTAGACGAAACTTTATGGCGATTGATTATTTAATATTTTATGTTAAATTTTATGTCATCTGATCCGTACACAGCAAAACCGCAAGTGGCCATCGAGTCGAGATAAAATGTTGTTAAACATCCAAGAACTCCATTTACTAATCCAACATCTGCTTCGATCTCTTCCTAAATATTTCTAGCTATGAAAAATCGACTTTTATTTCTCAATCAATTGATCTACCGATCAAGCCTTTCATTCTACAAATTTCCGGGCCAATAAATACCACATCAAATACCACATTAATTGTTCACCCTTGATATTACACGGAATAACAATATCGACGTAATTTAAAAATGTAATCTGTATTACAAATTGCAATAACTGGAATATTAACAAAACGGCTTTCAGCGACGGCCAGATTATCTGTTTATGTGTCACTGACAATCAAAAGTCGGGGTTTTCTGAATCCATTTTGAATTTGATTGGTGAATGTTCCAGGACTGAATCTACCATCAAGAGGATTTGTTCCGGTAAATCTTCCGAATTTTAATTATTCCTACTATTTTCTTGACCAGCATCAACTAGTGCATATTATTACTCTCCTCTTTTTAAGATTCGATTCGTCGGTGCCCCGTTGTATTTGGATACTGCAATTCGACTTGATATTCTGAAATAAATCTAAGAATTTTATAAATATCATCATATTGAATATCATTTTTGTTTCTTCTATGTGGTTCTCGGCGTTCTAATACCTCCTCCTCCACTTCAAAATTTCGTTTAATTCTTTTGTCGTCCTCGAATTCCCTCATCATTTGAGATTTCTCCGAAATATCTTTGACTTGATTTTGAAGTCTAGAATTAGCATGTAATGTTATTTTCCGTCCGTCTATTATCTCAAATGGTGAATATTTCGTAGCACTTTGATAAGTTGCGTTTATACTGAATTCAATTTGAGGCAGCAGTTCGTGCCACTGGTTTTCAACAAAGCCCCTTTCATCGTTTCTATAAGTAAATCTCTCATTGTTCTGATAGCTTTTTCTACTAAGCCATTCGACTGATGTTGATACGGTGTAGCGAATTCTTGTCTTATTGACCTTCTTTGGAACTAAAAGCGTTTTCTTTTGCGTTCCTTCTGTTAATGTAACCTGATAGTATGCTTGTCACAAATCTAATGAAGACAAGAATTTAGATACTGATAGTTTATCAAGTAATTGAGATATGTTGGGCATAGGAAAAGAGGCTCTTTCTGTGATTTTATTTAACTCTCGATTTTATCTAATCTTAATGTGTCGTCTTTTTTTCCAACTACGACCAATGATGAGCTCCATGGACCTTTACATCGTCTTATAACTCCAACTTTTGTTAACTCCTTTATCATATCGGCGTGGTCGCCAGTTAATACATTTGATTACATCTAAACATTTATTAAACAAACATAAAAATATCACTCATTTAAATATTAGTGTATATTGCGCAATCACTAACACATTGTATTATGTTACGCAATATACACTAAACTGATTAACATTTGATTTTTGACCTTTAATCTAATATCATTACTATTACAATAATGGCCATTTAATGTTGGAAACTTATTTCTTGTTTAGTTTTCAGTAATTTTAGATTTATTTTTAGTTATTTTTCCAATCCAACAAGCGTTCGGCACTCTCTGGAACTCATATTCAAAACTAATCCTATATCATTCTAATTAATTTCTTTCGTATATTCACATAAAAAATTTATTTTAAACAAAAAAATGCTTGTTGATAAAATATGTCCAAATTTATTTAATTGGATTTTAAGACATGAATGATTTTTAGTTAAATAAAACAAACAATTTAAAATTATACTAATGACGCATTATTATCATGTATATTTAAATTTCATTTGTGGTGGGTTTCTGGGTTTTGATATTTGAAACTATATGGTTGTACCCAGACAACCCCATACAAATATTTTTCGCTTACCACTCGGCACCCGTTGCTAAGCAACGTTGGAACTGTGTTCGAGTGGGTAGATCGTCAGCAAAAAGTGAGCGCTATTGCTAATGCTATAATTGACCGAACGATCCATGGGTCCAACGAGCTGCCGATAGAAGGCCTGTGCTCGATTTCGATTTTTAGGTCCCATTATTCTCCTATCTCTTTCAAATGTTAATCTATACTTTCATATCATTTATCTTTATGTCCATTTCCATAGTCCTTCTTATCGTTTTCCGTGTTGATGATTATTATTTGGCCTGTACACCCTTTGTTATGTTAAATATTCACACATTAGCTCTCTTACCCTTATCCCTATTAAATCTACAATGTTCTCTATTATTGATACTAGTATTGTCATTGTTACCATTATCTGTATTACCCTTATTAATTGTTACTACTATTACATTTATTATTATTCTTATTACTATAATTACCATTATATTTATTATTATTACTACTATTATCATCATAATTTTTATCATTACTATTATAGGTACCATGATCATTATTATTATTATTATCCTCATTATTATTATTATTTTTATTATTATTATTATTATTATTATTATTATTATTATTATTATTATTATTATTATTATTATTATTGTTATTATTATAATTATTATAATTATTATCAATATTATTAACAAATATTTGTGTAGGGATTCGTCCTTAGTCCTCAGCTTTAAGAAAGATTTTTCTTATATAAAAATTTAACCGTAATCCATCTGTATTTTTCCGGTTTCGATAAAGTATTTTTGTTAATTCGAAAAATTTTAGCAGCGTTCCGCCCTTATTTTACGGTTTTATCCTTATTCTGTAGTTTTCGATAAAGTATTTTCATCGATTTGGAAAATTTGAGCAGCGTTCCGCCCTTATTTTACAGTTTCATAATAATCTTATACCAACAGTTGAGCCGCATTTCACTTTTATTTTACTATTTTCGTAAGTATTTCAATTGATACGGAAAAATTTGAGCAGCGATCCGCCCTTATTTTATAGTTTCATGATAAGTATTTTAATTATTTCCGAAAATTTGCGCAGCGTTCTGCCCATATTTTCCGTTTCAATTCAACATAATTTATTTAATTCGTATATATTATTTAAAAACATTATTTTTCATGATTTTGGTCGTTCGGATTAATCTTTTTCCGATGGCTATTCATTTTAACTGTTGCAACGATTTCGCAATTTTCCCCGCTACCCATTCCCTCTCTTTGTCCTTAAGATCTATGTATGTTCATTTCATAGTTAATGAGTGCCCACTGGACTACTCAGTGTTAGTGATTTTTAGCCGAATGTTGTTGAATTATTTATGTCGAATTTACAGGAAATGAGTGGTGGAGGAGTAGCCAAAAGATTACTTCCCCTCCTCCCAATTTCCCCTATGACGGATAATATTGACGTTCCAGCTCCTGCGTTCTCACGTCGGAGCCTTCACGGTCACGAACTATTGGCGATTGTACACGCACTTACACAGTTCGATAGTGTGTTTTATTTTACTGTCTTGCGATATGTTTTGGCTGTGGGCCGAAAAAGAAATAGAATAAATTTTACCATCTCAATTGAGTAAAAGTTTTGAGCACAAAATTGTTGGCTTTAAAATATTTATTTGGCATACATAAATTCATCCCTTCGTAAGTTCGCATAGTAACAATCATCAATTGGCATAAAATCATTTTGTCAATAATTCATAATACTTCGCAGTATCAATCAAATAAATTGGCATAAAATCATCTTGTCATTAATTCATAATACTTCGCAGTATCAATCAAATAAATTGGCATAAAATCATCTTGTCATTAATTCATAACATCATATAAATCGATACCCGTGCACTATCTGAGAGTTTACGTGTTCAGTCAAAACACTTATCACTTGATTGGCTGAATGCACGGCTCTCAGCTAGTTATGCACACAAACTCGAAGTATACTAGAAAATTTTTCTCTGAAAAATAAGACTGAAAATTTGTGAAAACACATCAGTATATATACCTATAATTTGGCCTTAACCTTGCGTGTTAATTTTATTGCGATTAAACAAAATTCGATCTTGAAATTATTTGTGTTATCTAGATTAAATTTTTATTAATTTCTTAATTTAAATTGGTAATTTATTTTTAACATTTTTAATTAAATTTATTCAGCCAAAAATATTTTATTTTTATTCATTTAATTCATTAATTTTTACTTTTATATAAATGGTCATTTTACGGTCAAATTTTCTTGTTATTATGTTATTTTTTATGTAGATTTCGTGCGGTTCTTGATGCATTTTGTATTTATTTTATTTTACATTTATGTTTTTGATTTTATATTTATTTATATTTTCTCATATTTTAAAGTCTTTAGTTGGTGTTATATATTGTATTTTAAGTTATCTTGGTGCTGGGTTTTCGTGGTGTATTACTGATGCATTTAAACAATTCTCAAGGCTATTTGTGTGCTGGCCCAACATTTGTAAATAATTTACAATAGTAATATAGTAAAGAGTGCAATTATTTTAATTTCTAAAAATAATAAATTGGCCACCTAATTTAATTTTTTAATTTTATTTAATTTATCGATATCAGATTTAAATCATATTTCAATAAAAGAGAAATAGAAAAATTAATTATTTAAAATACATCATTCAAAATTTGTCGTGCAGCTAATTTTCTGATATTTACTTTTTTGGTTTTACAATTTAATATATCACACAATTCAAATTAAGTTTGTAAATAAAATAAAATGATAATAATAATAATAATAATAATAATAATAATAATAATAATAATAATAATAATAATAATAATAATAATAATAATAAATGAAAGAACTTTTTCTAGTTTTCACCTCTGATTGCTTTTGATTTTGCAAAGACATAAAGAATTTTTTTTATTGTTTGATAGAATCAGATGTTTTACTGATAAAAAAAAATAATTCTGTTTGTTTTTTAATTTCTAAAAGTAATCATTTGACCACTTTATTTAATTAGATGGTAAAACAAGTAAATTAGATTGCTAAAATAAATAATCCTGCATAGTAAATACAGTAATAACAAATATTATTTTATTAAATTTAAATAATTAATATATATTTTAATTAATTCTTTTTATAGCTATATTATCAGTAAAATTCTATATCCATTTTACTACTAATTTATTCGTGCCATCAATTTCTATTTTATCTTCATTTTAGACTATTTCTATTTATTTCAAACGATTTTTCCCCTATTTGATAAACTTTAAAAGACTGCAGAAAAATTTGTGCTAAATTTATTAAAACAGTGTTTCACAAACTGAAAGCGAAATGAAGATAAAGGAAATTTATAACTATGTAGTAAAAAATATAATTAAAAATAAATTAAATGATTAATACCCGTAAAAATACTTTAAACTTTTCACTTTATAAATAATTTTTAAAAAATATTTAATTAACTAAAATTTCAGGTTGTTACAGTTCTCAAGATTATAAAAGGTTCATAAATAAATCAAAAGAGATGAGTTGGACTCCGGCTCTCCCATTCAACGACATTAGCCTGTTCAAAATGATCTCTTTGCATGAAAATTTCAATGTTAATATATATATATATATATATATATATATATATATATATATATATATATATATATATATATATATTAAAAATTGATAATGTATGGAAAAATAGTGAGAGAAACTTATCTCTGTCGTTTTAATCTATGCATTTATTCAGTGAAGCGAAATTGCTCTTGTAACGGAGAGTACCACTTAATTCAATGGTAGTTTGGAAAAATTATAATTTACGTAGCAAAATTTTGGAAAATTGATGAAACTATAATCATATTTTTCTAAAAGTTCCAGTAAAATTATTGATTATTTTATTTTTATTGAATTAATTTTTTTTTGATATGTTGAATTAAATTTTTTAATTTAATAAATGTACTTCAGTTTTCGTTAATCATTAAAAATATATTTATAATTATTTTTTTCATCAAACATATGTAATTAGTTTAATTTTTTTGATAACTTGAAAATAGTTAATTTAAAACACTTTTCCGAATCATTTCAAAGAACGTCAATCAAAATAAAACATTTTTTATTAAAAATTCTAAAATAATTTATAGTATAAATCATGTTACTAATGAAATTCGAATTCGTTTAAACAACGTGATATAATGAAAGGAAAAATAAATTAATTAAATATTTTTCCAGTAAAAATTATTATTTTGCTTTTTTATGGATGAGTTTCTTTTTTAGTCATATTTTAAAAAATTAATTAATTGCATAGCTATGGTTTTAAATAATATTTACATGAAATTAAATTTTTTCTTATAATTAATCATTTATTTTTGAATTATAAAATTGAAATAGTTAAAAAAAAATTAAATTCACACCAAATGCTCAATACGTCCTTTCATTCTCTGCCACAACAATTCATAATTGTAATTATTTTGAACCCAAACATTTAAATGGTTTGAGACCAATTAATGTGACATCTAGGAATAATATTTTAAGGCTGCAATCATAACAATTTTAAACAAATACCCAGAAACCAAAATATAAAATTGGTGATAATATTTGAATAAGTAAAATATACCATTCATTAAAAATTTTGACAACAACTAGAATGATGATGTTTTTCAAATATCAAAGATTAATACGAAACAGAATCCTGTCGATGAGATATCGATAATAATGAAATATAGTGTAAATTTTATGAACAGAAACATCAATAGTGACTTGTTTGCCTACCTGCCCAGCATCCCTGCTTTTCGCTGAAATGGTAACAAAATCAAGGATCAGACCATTGAGCCCTTTATTCACCGGTCTGACCATAGTGAAAAGGTATACATCGTCACACTATAATGCTGTTATAATTGGTTGTATACGTAGACTTCTATAGTGAGATTCTTTTAAGAGTTGTAATCAGTGATCTATTACACCAGAGCTTCTTAAACTTTTGTAATTCACGACCCCATTTATGATTGCGAGTTTCTTGACGACCCCATACAAATATAAAAGAAAAATAAATTTATATTTTTTTAAAATTCCTATAACATCTTCTAATTCATAGTAAATGTTATTCAAGTTATTACAATACTCTTAATAGAAATGCAGGTACAAACAATCTTTCCGAACTAGAAGATTTTATGATATATTTATCTACTATAATTGTTATTTTATCTTTATAACAATAATTTTACAAGTTAAAAAACATTTTCTGTTAAATTGTATTTTTATCTCTCGCGACCCCAGAATTTTGTTACGCAACCCCAAATGGGGTCGCGACCCATGGTTTAAGAAGCCCTGTATTACACGATATTATATGTCCGTGGTCCTTAAATTTTAACCTACTTTCATAAATGTGTGTGCATATTTTTTCAAAACATTTTCTTTAAGAAAACACTTAAATTTTGACAAAAACCGGCAAAATGGGAAATGGGTGCTTTTTAGCTTGCAAATTACTTCCTCATTCTAGGTTTTATTTCTAGGTTTTGGTCAGAAATGTTCAGATAATTTACAAGTTTGAACATATATTTTTAACAAAAATGGGGCAACATTGTATAAACAAAGTTAATCAAATCGAAAAAATGATAATTTCCTTTTAAAAAATCATTTGCAAATCTCAATGAAAAGGAATTTTAAGAATTTGATTGAGAAACGTAAGAAGAGAAAAAAATTCAAAAGATAGCCTCCAAAAGCTGGTTACACAGACGTTTCAATTATCAAAACAATAACCTAAAAAATTCAAAAAATCTAGTCAAATCAAAGTTCCAAGGAGTTTTCCATATTTTACTTCATTGTTAAAAGGTCCAAAACAATCAAGATTTACAATTTTACAATCATTCCACAACATTTGTGATTGACGATTTACTGGACATTGTAATGAAAGTTGCTTATGATAAAATAAATATTAGCAATGCAAAGGAACAAGTTTTGAAAAGCATAAAAATCTCTTTTATCACTTGTAAATAGTAAAAATATGAGGAAAATTATGTATAAACAACATGGTGGATTTAACGCTGCACTGATACCTCTTGCATAATCTTTAAAGGTGGGGCAGATTTATTAGGAAAACGAAGGTCATAAACAATAGGTGCATCTCCTTTATTACCGAATTTCAAACTTGATTTCAGTTCAAATTGTTGGAATGGAGAAAATTTAGACCAATTCAAAAACCCAGCTTCTATAGTCAACAGAATAAAGAAAGCAGTGAAAAATCTTATTAAAATTATCTTTCATCAACATTTTCATAAATATTTTTGAAATTTCTATTATTTAAATTTTCTTATGTATAATTTAAATTTCTCTATTTATAAATTTCAATGAGCAAACTGGCTGCCAATTTAGAGTGTCAACAAAAAACAAAATATTTAGTATATAAACTAAGAAAATACTCAGCCAAATCGAGCGCAGAAAACGCTTCAATCACATACACGCATATAAATTTACACATATAATATTTTGTGAAACTGTAATATTTCTTTATCAAATAATCGTCTTTGTAACTGTTATATTAAATAAAAATTACTAACCAATGTCTTCTTATTTATTTATATAACATACCAAGTTGAGATTCTGAAAATCTCAACCGAAAAATAGGCCTATTAGTAACACGTGAATGTAGGTCTAGTTAGACTTATTAAATGGTGTCATCATGCCATTATTTTTTTAACGATCATCTAATTTTTTAAGACCAATTAATAAAATTTGACCTCTAATCATAATAATTTGGCCAACTAGACACAATTAAAGGAAAAAGGTTTTTCAAACCAAATGAGCCTATAATCTTGACCACATAAACATCAATCTATATTCGTTTCAACTCAATAAAAAAATATTAAACACCAATTAACCCCTAATTCATAAATTTTGACATTAAAATTAACTTTTTTGATGATAAATTTAAAAACAAAATTTATTCAAAAACAAATGATATTTAAACAATTTAAATATTAAATTAAACTAACTTTTATTTTAAAATTAAAATAAGATATTGTATTACCTTCCACTTCTTTAAGAAACATGCCACTTTTTGAGGCACTCTATTATTCGTAATTTATTGGTATCTTTCTTCTGTAGTTCTTTTTGTTCATTTTCTTTAACTGATTCTGCAATTTCTTGACTTAAGTGGTGCTGCAAAGCTAGAATCCAGATTAATTTTCCTTCCATATATTATCTCGAACAGTGAATAACCTGTTGTACTTTGCCGTGTAGTATTAATACCAAACTCAATCTTCGGTAGGATTTCCAGCTAAGGATGCCGCTATGGGGTCCTTCATAGTGGTGGGTTACAGGGTTCCATTGTTTGTTTAAATTGTTCCATGGTTGCCCCGTAACGCCATACAAAAAATTACTAACTGCCACTTGGCACCCGTTGCTAGGCAACGTTGGTAATGTGTTCAAGTGGTGGACTGCCCGCAAAAATTGAGTATCATTAGCTAATACTATAGTTGCTCGGACAATCCTCGGGTTCACGAGCTGTCGATAGAAGACCTGTGCTCGCTTTTAATTATTTGGTCCCCTTACGTTTAAATTTCCATCGTCTATCCGGCCGTTTTATTGGCGTTAGTTTGAGAAGACAAAAATAATTGGTAGTTTTATTTAGTCCCTCACAATGTTATTTTATTTGTTTTTAATAAACCTTACTAGCACGTAAATGTAATGAGAGATATACTAGAAACAATATATTTGACAAGAGTTTATTTATCTAAGAAATGCATTGATTGGAGAGTCGAGCGGCTCGGCGCTTAGCTCGTTCCTTACGACCAGGTCGTCGACTAGATGTCGAGGGAATTGTTGGAGTGGGGGTTTCGACGGGGGTTGGCATTGCGGATGGGGTCGGGTTCGCTTCGCGGTATGCTAATTGAGCCGGGGCGAAAACTAGAGGGTAGGTCACCGCTGCCCCCTCTTGACTGGCGGACAACGCTACCTCTAGCCCCCTGATCTGGGTCTTCAGGCTTGTCACCAATTGTCTTTCTTCGGCCCACCCCTTCTGGGCCGCGGCTAACTTTTGATACAGTGGCTTGACCCTCGTGGGGTTTACCCACGTTGCCTTGAGTTGTTGTAGTTCCCGGACCATGTGTATCAGTTGATCGTGAAGATCCTTGTTTGTCTGTCGTGCTCGGGTTAATTCGTTTTGTAATGACTTTACTGGATCCATTTCTAAAATAGTAAGGGTGAATTGGGTGGCGACTAATACAAATATGAGCAGTTTTACTTAAACAGTTTTTTTTGAAAATGAAAGCTATGATAATAATAAAAGACGAGACAGGAAAACTTTGTTTCTTAAAATCAATCGCGATGTCACTATAGCAACAATAGATGCTCAAAGTAATAGAGTTTACTCCTCCGCGAAGAATCGTTTGATCCCCTCTTCAGGAGCGTATCCCGGGATCACGAATACCGGCCGCTTAAGGTTTCGGATCGGTCTTGGAGAGGGTGGATATCTGCTGGCTAACCGTCCCGCCATCAGATCATCTTGGACGTTGGCCAGATGTGCTGTGGCCCTTGCCACATCTTCTTCGACTTGACGTTGGAGTCGGAGGAGGTCCTCCAGGAGTTCTTGAGCCTGGGTTAAAATATCCTGGGAAGGATTAGGCTCGTCAAACGGCGTCCGGAACTGCCGCATGAATTCTTCTGGGGATATGTCTTCCGGTTGGTCATCTTCAGGCATGGAAGGGTATCGCTCCCGATACACCCGGTTCCATGCCTGCCTCCATTGTTCTACTACAGTGGTAGGAAGTTCGAGCATAGCCTCGGTTGATCCTGAATGAAAGAAGGAAAAATTATTTTATTCTGTGCGTAGTTGGATAATATTGTTCGTCAATTTAACGGAGCTGGGATATCCTAACTTTGAAGCATCATGACTCTCGGAACTAAAAGCGGGGTCGGTGAAAAAAATCAGTTGTCTCTTTGTCTAATCCGATTATCAGTGATCTGTTCATCCCTAACATTAAAATGGATACTCGTTTGAATGTCCACTAGATATCTTGACCTTGTATAAAATAATTAAATAGACGACTGGTTAAGTTATTCTTGTCTAACAACCTTTGGGTGTTTATAAATTCGCAACCACTTAAATTAATTAATATTTTGACGATTAAATCCAAAAAATATTAAGACAAAGTAATTTTAACGATTATTATTTACATAAAAATAAATCAATCAAGATCGTTACCAAGTTTGCGCTTAGGATCTGATCTATAAGTGAAAATACTTGTACAATTATCGTTGATCATAATAAATAAACAAGAATGTACTATGGATATCCGGACAATCCGGAAACGCATGTCGTTCACGATTCGGCTACTGTAACGGATATTTACGTTATCGTGAATGCCGATTGGTAAGCGAGTGAATTTCTTAAATTAACAATTTATGTAGCTATTTCAGGTAATTCGTGAATTATTTCATGGTCGACGCTCATTACAACGAGTTTGCAGTGGTTCAGGGATTTTGGATTAGTTGCTTAACTTGCGCTATCGGGACAAGGGATCTCCTTAGTAAGGACGATAGTGTTTTCATCTGTTACGATCGGGTCATCTGGTAATTTATTTTATTAATTACTTGATTTTTTCGCATATTTTTTAAGGGAGTTTTCTTTGTCGTCAAGTTATGGATCGATTTATCTCAATTTTATGGTTCTACTTCTATCGGCATTTTTTATTAAGCCATTTTATTTGTCCTTGGATTTCAATTTTGGATTTACGTGAGTGAGTAGTTGTAATTTACTGAAAATAAATTTTTCATAAAAATTTTGTTTTTTCTAATATTTTTACAGTAATTTGTATATTAAGTAATAAGGGATTTTGTCATAATTAATTCAATTCAGTCATATTGTCGTCAACATTTGTTGGGCTAGTTCAAATCCTAGTCGAGAATATTTGATGTTTAGATTACCTCAGTATTTGGGTTGTTCAATTAAATCTATCTTATTATTAAAGAGAACTTGTCTATCAAATCAATTAATTTGGCTTAATATTTATTCTAATTACCGAGTTTCAAGGGTTGACACTCTCATTCAAAAATTTGTTCACTGATATTCGATAAATTACCATCAGGTAATCACGGAATTCTTCTAAATAAGATTTTACCTTTAACTATAATAAATTGATGGGTTGTTTTAATCCTCCTTTAGTTTTCATCGATAGTTACTTCAATCAAGGAGTTATAATTGATTTAATAAAATTTAATCAATGTTTACTTAAATTTTAATCATGTTTTTTCAATTGCAATTACACATTCTGTTCAATAATCAATTTAAGTGATGAAATTTTACGAATTACTTTAGTTTTTGCTTTACATTAACTAAATAGTTACTTTAATTTTTATTAACAACTACATTTGGTTGAATTAATGAAATACGTCTATATTAATTTATCTGAAAGACAAGTTCAATTTAATCGTACCAATATTTTTTATTTAAGGTATTTCAAATTATTAATCAATATCAACGATTTGATTTTAACTCATTCCCCGTTCCATTCCCCGTTAATAGACCTTAGGCGCATAATGTGTTCATATTATATTTAATGAGTGCCCACTGGACTACTCGGTGTGGATGATTTTGAGCCGTGTGATATGATTTTAAGTCGATTTTATAGGAAGGAGAAGCGAGGAAGCAGCCAGAGACTTCTTCCTTACTTCTCGTTCCATCTATAGGGATAATATTGACGTTCCAACCCTGCGTTCCGCACGCCGGGTCTTCACGGGCACAGATCATTGGCGATATTCCACGCACTTACACGAATCTGAGTTGTGTGTAGATTTTATTTACTTGCATTAGGTTTCGGCTGTGGGCCGGAAAAATTTCGACATCTTTTGAAAACATATAAAATAAGTTATAAATGAAATAATTTACGCATAATAATGTTTATTAATTATATAAAAAATAACAAGTTACCCTTCCAATTCATAAAAATAGCATAAATTCATACAATAAACCAAATGCCTCTCTTCCCACGCCAACGTCCGAGCAGAGCTCTATAGAGATGCAAGGCACGGGGCGTGGAAAGAGGGTTCCAAAATCAATGATCCTCACCTAAAAGTCTGAAAATTCAGGAATACTGATCTCAAATAGATTTAAAGTATTTAAACAAGATTCAAATAATTTGAAATATTCAAAAAATGGTTTTTTGGTTGTTTCGAAAAACGGTGTGTCTTTAATGTGAAAATGGATCAGTATATATACCTAAATTTTTGGTGTGTAAAATTTGATGTAGTAAAACAAAATTCGACCTTGTTCTTTTCTAGCAAATTCTATTATTTATTTTTATTATTTTTCGATTTATTTTTATAATTTTTTATTTAGAATTTTTGTTGAATTATTGTTAATTCAATTTTTTCGATTTAAATCTTGCTTTAATGAACTTTAATTGATTTTTTTCATTTTCGTCGAATTTGTCGTGTTTTCTTGTTGTATTTGTGTAGGTATCGTGCGGATCTTGGTGCATTTTGTTATTATTTTAATTTATTTTTATGTTTCTTAATTTATATTTAATTCTTGTATTTCTCAGATTTTATATGGTTTAATTGGTATTTTGGGGTTTATTTAAATTGCGTGTTGTGTTTGCGTGTGTGTTTCTGATCCATTTAAACATTTTGAAGGCCGTTTACGTTCTGGCCCAACAATAGTTCTTATTGTGCGTTCAACTAAGCCATTTGACTGATGTTAAAAAGGTGAACTAAATTCTTGGTAAATCCCAAGTGGACCTAATTTTTCTTTCAAAAACGCACTTTCAAAGCACTTTCCTCTATCTGAACGTAGACTCCTGGTTTTCCAAATTTATAAATCAATTGATGTAACAAGACTCGATATATATCTTTATCGTCTTGTTTTGAAGTAGCTGTTAAACTGAATAATTTTGTAAATCTGTCAATTATAACTACGATATATTTCTACTTTTCCATTTCATAAAACATTAAAAATAGTACTCTCCAGTGGTCTTTAGTTTTCAGATGAAAATAGTCCCTGAAGAGTAATTCCACTCTCATCGACGCTTGGTTTTCTTACTTTTTCCAACAATTATCGGTTCATTACTGTTACAGGAGCACCTGAACTCCATTTAGTGTCATTAAAGTCCATTTCCTTCTGTACATCGTCTCATAAATCACATCCCTCTTTATATCATTTCGTTTTCTTTCTAAATTCAATTGCTCAATCCCACTGACAAAATGAGAACAATGGGATCCTCCGTGTTTTTTCCATGTTTTTTTCCGTCTCAATTGTTCTCTCTTCACTAGCATATACATTATTATCATCAAAATCTTCATCATTGTTGTCTTCTTCAAAAACACATACAACAGTTCGTCTCATTTCCGGTGTGTTGTTACCCAGCAGATGCCATCTTCCAAAGGTGTCGTTTCCTTACCAAAAATTAAACATTTATTTTTCATTAGACACTGATAGCGTCTATGTCTACTTTCTCTACAACAAAAACAATTACATTGGTTTAAAATCACTCGTTCGCGTGGTTTTATTCCATGGCTTTCATCGTAGAGTTTTCTAGCTATACTTTTCAATGACACGCTTGGCTGCTTTCTTGGCATATTTTTATTATAATTTTCATTAGCGATCGCTGTATATTTATTATCACCTTGAAAATATTGGGGAAGTTTCAAAAAATCACTCTGTTGATACCTGTTTGTATAATTTTTTGACTTGATATCTTCTTGATTATAATCTTTTCTCCTTACCACATTAGCATAACTGAATTTCATTAGTATTTCTACTCTCAGATATTGATAGTGTAATATTTTCATATATTTTAGCAGTTGATCTAACTACCTCCATCTGTGTGCTTGACGTTGTCAGTAGAATTTTTTGACTTGATCATCCGTACATAATTAGCAATAATATCTCAGACAATGTCTTCTTCAGTCAAACTTGAATTAAATACTGTTTTTACCAAATTTCGGACTCTAATCTCAAATGTTTCGAATCTCTCATTTGCTTTTTGTTTCACGGCATTTAAATCAAAGATTTGTCTTGTAATTGTTTTTTAAATAATAAAACAATCGAAAAATCAGCTTTTTGATTTTCGATCTGTTGAACAACTGTCTCTAGCAGACTTCCATAAAACTACAGCTTCATCTTTCAATAATACATCGAAAGTACTAATTAAACTTTGACTTTCGATTTGCAGAAATTCGGTATTATCTTTTATCTATTTTTCAGGTTCCGTCGTGCTTCGACCATCGCATCGATATTATTTCAAAACTTTATTAATAAAATTAGTTAAAGATGTCCGTAGTACAAAGATTCACAGCAATATGTGTACAAAATTTCAATCATAGAAGAAACTTTGAACCGCATTTGCAACGCCTTATCCTTTTTCATCTCTAAAAACTCCAATTCCTCAACCACTTTTGCAGTAACTAATATTCCAGAAATAGGAAATCCATCTTCAATAATTTTAAAAGCATGATAAAATAATCTACAGATTCATCGAATGAAATTGATAAAGAGTATGCTATGTAGAATTGAGCTTTGAATATGATCTCAAAGATGGATTTTGAGATAAAACAAAATGAAGCAATATCCACTACACCACAAGCCAATTTAGTGGCTATTATCTTGCAGTGGCATACACCCCAATTAAAGTCAGGTCCTGGAAAAGCTGAAAGAGTGAGGAAGCAAAAATAAAAAAAGTGACCACATTATTTAGCCATATGCCTCGACCATCCTAAACAATTAAAAATAATTTAATATATAATTTGTTTTAATATTAAAATAAGGTATTATATTACTATCTAAAAATCGAGGTCTTTTGGATCGAAAAAAACCGGTATTTTGTTCAAAAAACTGAAATATCGAAACCACTTAGACCTTTTCAGTGAAAATCATGCTTCATTTCTCATTCATTATTCTTTGTTAAATCTGACCCTAATATTACCTGTTTCATCGAAGTTTAATCTCAAAATAATTTTTTTGAGCGAAAATCGACTTTCTATGAATATTTAAACAATTAATCAAAATTATTAAAATAAAAATTAATATTGGCAGCCACTTCATCAAAAAGAAAATTCAAAATAGTGATTATGCAATATAACCCTAATATGTTACGTTATATGACCTTTATCTTTACCTCGAGAGTAGGGGTTTATATGTTATATTATAATGTTTGTTATGTTATTTGTTTATAACAGTGGTTCAAAACCTGTGGGTCGCGACCCTAACGAGGGTCGCCTGACAATTCGCCAGTGGTCACCTAAGACCTTCTGAAAATAATTTGTTTATGATAATCAATGCTTTCTTACTATCATTTTAAATTTAAGCGATACTCCTACTCTGACTTATAGTATAAATTATAAAATATAAATAAAATCAGATATTAAGAAGTCAAAAACATAATAGTTAGCTACAAAAATGCAGTGACTGAGGAACAACCCTATTAATTTTATTGTTGTGGTCGCCACAACTTGACAAATGTTATCAAGGGGTCACAGCACCAGAAAGGTTAGGAACCGCTGGTTTATAGAGTTATTTGTAATGCAATTTTTATATGTCGGGACGGTCTGGGGTGTATGTTGGATTGTGGTGCTTTGATAATTAAGAAAAAATTACTAACAATTATTTGAACAATAAAATTTATTAACGACAATTAATAAGAAGGAATAATTTTCGTAACTTGATTATCAGTTGATTTTGAGATTGTCCGAAAAACACATTAAACTTACATTAAACCTTTCCAAATTCGGCTGTTATTTCTTTTTATTTTCTGATCTATTTATTTTTCCTAGTTATTCTTCTTAATCAATTTTCTTATTTTCTGATTTTCCAAAGTAATTTTTATTACTATAGATATTTGATTTTTTAGTATTTTTTAATTTTTTTAAATTTCATGATTTTTAATTATTAGGTATTCGTTTTTTGTAGAAACTGAAACGACCACTCAGCCGCTATCGTCCTCAATCGGCACATAATGTTCTGTTGTCCCACATATCAACGCAAGATAACCTGAGTTTTCGTTAGAAATAAACATTTGTTTGTTTTGAGTTAAATAAATAAAAAACAATAAAAAAAATAAAGGACGTTACAATTATAATTTTTTCTTGGGTTATAATTGTATGGTGCTCTGTATAGTTTAATAATATATATATATATATATTTTCTATGTGCAATGCTAATTCTTTTGAAAAGTATAGATGCAAAATATAGTTCCAGAAAATTGGGAGAGAGATGGATTAGCATCTTTAAAATTCCAAAAAGCAAACATTCTGATATGGAACTCAATGAAAAAGTGATTTCATAAATGAATTTTTCTTCCACCAGGGAAACGGATTGATCGAAAGAGCATTTGGAACGGCAAAAGATAGAATATATGCAACATACAAGCAGCTATCGGTAAGTTTGGTAGAGTCATTGTCATTTTTTTAAATGGGAATGAGACCATAAGTTAATAAAACTATATAATATTCACCACGTAAAGTGGTTTCTGAGAAGCCAATAATGTTACATTCAGTCAAAGTACATAATTCACATGTAATTAGTGCAGATATATATCTAAAAAATTTGAAAAAAAATTTATGAAAAAAGATTTATGGAAATCTGAAAACCAAGAAAAGGAATCTCAAAAATTATGTGTTTAATTTTTAGGATAGAAATCAAAATATAAAGGTTCATGTACAGGAATTGATACGATGCCATTCGACAATTTAACGCTGAATTTTAAAGGAAATATAATCATAAAACATGCACGGCAGGTAAAAAAAATCTTTCCGGCTCAAGACAAGAAAAGAGATTTTTTATCAATACTTCAACTATCCGTTCAGACACTAAAACTAGGAAGATAAGCTTGGAAAATAATAAAACAATAGAAGTACGTGAAATCTCAGATCGAGTCAGAAGAAAACAAGTCAGATACAAAGTATGATTCTTGTCGAAAGATGAATGTTGTATTTAAATAATATAAATTATTTAAATAATTTTACAAAGGAAAAACTTTAATTGTTTATTATAATAAATATAATTTTAGAAGTTTTCTTTTAAATTTTATATAACAGAATTATTAATTATATATTTTTTAAACTGAACAATAAATTTATCCTTAATATCTACAGAATTTCCATTCAAATCAGCTAAGTGACTACAAATTTTATAGTAAATTGTGATTGTATTGAATTATATTTGTATATTTTTGGAAATTTGTTTTAATTGATATAATTGCTGTTGAAATATACAATTAAGAATAAACAACATATTTAAAATTGAATCCAAAAATGTCATTTTATTTACCTGAGGATTTTATGCAAATTACCGCCCTAAATTTCAATTTGCCTAGAATCAGTTTCAAATGATAAAACATTAATTAAATCTTGTTGTATAAAATATAGAAATATTGAAGAGGTAGCTCAGACATAACGATTCTTACTTGTTTTTTAAAAGTATTAATGCAGTGCCTGTAAAATTTAATTTTTGATTAATTTAATTAAATTTTAATTAAATAACAAATGAGTTATTAAGATAACACATTTTATTTTTGTTTGAATATTGGCACTTTTAATGATCGCCACTTTGTAAATTCAAATCTCTACAAACAATCAATGAATCTATTCAACTATTTGTCAATGCTTTCTCAATCAGTGAAATTACTATTTTGGTTAATTCTTGTTTCCACTTATCGAAGTCAACTCGAAACTAAAGAAACTCATTTCAAAATCCAATCTGTTGGAACTTATTCAAATATCAAATTATTATTTACTCTTTAAAACCTTTCTAACATCATTATTTCTCAAATCGATTCTATTAATTCTCTCAGAAATGCAAAACCTTGATATCTCATACTCCGTGATCAACTGGCCAACAATCAAATACAAAGTTCAACTGTCAAATCAACATATTGGATTTATTTTGAATATATTTTTGCAGTTATTATTGTGTCTCTACAATTAAGTGACTTGGTGTAAACCGGCTCTTAAATCGTTAATTAAACATATTTAATTATAATTTGAAAATATTTCATACCCTTTTATTCATTTTATTGAAAAAAATGTGTTTAAAATTCTTACATTCTTAAAAGTTATGTAGTGAATTTAATTAATTAATAATTTTAAAGTTTTAAACTAAATGAACAAGATGTCCAAACAGCAACAAGTTCATGTTAAGTGTCATGGCAATGTCAACTAAATAACAAAAAACTACTAGAACAACCAGAAATGGTGCTATCCAAATGCGAAATTAATTCACAGATATTTTTATAGAAAATTTTAATTTAAATTCAAACATGAATCAAACCAAAAACAACTACATAATTCGTTAGGTTTTGGTATGGTTTCTGAACTATTTTAAAAATGTTTCGGTTTTGGTTCGCCTAAATATGAGTGGTTCAATGGCTTTTCTGTTCGGTTCGTGAACCGGTTTGCATCTCTGATTTAAACTAATATTAATGCATATTATAAACTATTTACAATTATATAAGAGGAACAGCAATAATTAACTATTTATAATAAATACAAATAATAATAAAAATAATAATAATGAAAAACTATTTATATCGTATTTATTATTATCATTAAAATATAAATTTCATTAATACAATAATTAAGCCATTTTTAAAATTATTTATGTAATTATTGAAAGTATTCAATTGTATTATTATATATTATTTTTATGACCTATATAAAAATAGCTTGCTATTCATAAAATCTAACAAATGTGTCATATTTACAATTAATCTAATAAATTAGCTTTTCAATTATATATCAAATTATTTTTTTCTGTATAACAAAAGTTGTCGGCATTTCTTTTGTCAAGTACAAATAACACTTGATAAAAACGGTGACCCGTCAAAATAGCTCCAGACAAAATAGCCCCGACAAAAAATAAAAATTAACAAAATAATAAGCAAAAAAGTAACCAACTAATATAATTGTTAAAAACAAAGAAAAAGTTCTTTAGTTTAAATAGTCAGGTTGTAAGTAATTCTGTGATTAATCTGTGAATTATCTGCGATTTGTAAATATATTGAACGGGCTTCAGAAGGTCACTTTAACAAGCAGTTTTATTTTAATATTATTCAGCGCAAAAAATAAAAAATAAATTACAATTATAATTATGTGCTATTGTGCATAGATATTGAATATGAGCAGTCATTGCTAAAGTGAATGATATTTAATAAAAAAATAAATAATTTAATTTTCAGGTAATTAGGCGAAAATGTAACATAGTTTAGCAAACATAAATACGTGTCAAAACTATCATAAATATTTTAAAACAACATTAGCGAGTATAATTTATTTTGACAAGTCTATTTTCTTTATTTTAATTGCAGTTAACAATAATAAAAATTTATGACATACACATTGAGCGTTTTCGACTGGCTCTTTTGTCGGCATTAGTTACATTGAGCTGTTGTGACGGGGCCATTTTGTCGGGGTACCAATAAAAACAATGAAGAAAACATTTGTTACAAAAAAAATATTGTTGGGGTATCACGAAAAAGCACAGTAAAATCGATAAAACACAAAAATGATAAAAGTGCAATATTAATTAAAAAATTTATAAAAATTCGAAAGTAATATTGATCGGGGGAAATTGGTATGGTTGAACGCCAAATTGAGAGGCGAGTCCAGAAATAATAATAAAAATTTAGTGAGGGGTCCCTAGAAAATAATATAAGATATAAAAGGAAATTAATTAAGAAAAATTAATTACTAATGGGAAGCCCGAGTTAATGGGAAGCCCGAGGCAATGGGAAACCGGAGAGATGTGAAAAGCCGAGAGCTGAGGAAAACCCGAGGGATGAGGAAAACCCGGCGCATAGACGGAATAATATAGTAGGATAAATTAGCCTAAACAACATTAAATGGGCGCCACTGAGTAACGGAGAGGTAATTATGTTGCAATTAGTAATTTGGTAATGGACCAAACGTTGTTGACAAATGTCGGTCTGGAAAGTAATTATTATTAATAATTTAATAATGTAGAAAATATTGTTGACAATCGTCGGAAAACAGTCTGAGCAGGAGTATAAAAGAAAGAGGGAAAAACACGAAAGGACAGTCATTATTAACCAGATACGAAAGACGGTCATTATTACCCGATACGAAAGACAGACATTATTAACCAGACACGAAGAGCAGATATTATTAACTAGAGTGAATCGACGTGAACGAGCAGTAACTAGGTTAGTAGAGGAATCCAAATCCAAGTAAAAAGTCAAAGTTATCTATCAGAAAGGGTGGTCCTTCATTGGACAACCTACCCTAACATAATCAGAGTCATACAGTGGTTAAAAGGTGCAAGTCAATTAGTGAAATTGTGATTACAAACATTGAGATAAAACGGATTGATCTGTCATTGTGATAAAGTGCAAATAAAATTATTCTGTGTTGGGTTCGCTTATTTGATTCGAAAAAGACACGAGGAGTCAGAGGGAACCGACTTTCAATAATAATAACCCAACAATATTAATTTGATCTATAGTCATAATGAAAGCAATAACAGATGAAATATGAACAAAAATTAGTATAAAATTACTTTAAATAAAAAATAAATTAAGGATTAGATTTCGAAATTTACTCCTGGAAAATTATTTGATTTAATAAGATTCTTTGCTTTATTAATAGTTGAGAAAATGTTTATAATAAAATTATTTTACTTATCAGTAATTATTTATGTAAACAAAATTTTCACTGACCAGTTTTCGTTAATTTAAGTGCTTATGAATAGCCCTTATACAATATATTAATTTTATATTATATTTTATTTTCAAAAATAAAATAAAATTTTATTGAAATAAATTTAATTTTAAAACTTAAGTTTTTGGTGTTATGATATCTCATCAACACAGCTGTTTACATTTTTGTTATTTAATATGAAATGATTTATGTCTTTGTATCATTTTTTAGTAATCAAAAGTTTCGAAAAAAAATTATTTTTAATTTTATTCATTTAATTAATAACAATTTATTTTCGTTCAAAATTATATTGCTAGATCCGGTTTACTCTGGAATAAGTCACGTCTTTCTTACAGTTAGATAACTTGTTTTTACAAAATGTAGATTTTAGTTTTTTTTTAAAAATAATGTTCAATATAATTACAATAATGTGTAATATCATTATTCATGATTACTTAAATAATAATCATATTTAATTTATTTTTATACTAATAAGTTTTGTCATCCATTTTCAATAAATGATGAAAATGAAAATTTATTTCTCTCACCAAAGAAGTTTTAAAAACTTGTCCAAGATAATCTGATTTATCACTTTAAATCGTAAAATGTTAAAAAGAATTTTTATTTTTAATTTTCATAAAATTTACATTAAATATCACTTATCTCATTTGTTTTAATTGATACAAAAATCTAGATTTCATAAAACAATAAATAATTGGATTTACAGCATTGTTGACATAATAAAAATGGTACAATATTAAATTGAAATTTATTACTTTGAATGCAACAATTAAAAGTACCGGTAAAAATGACAGTACATAAGCTCCCGTGACCACTGACAATAAAGACGCGGATCGTATGTTTTGTAAGAATTTTGATCTTTCGAATTTTTTATCTGTATTTCTGTTTGAAAGGTGTTCTCGCTTAAATTCGGTTTTGAAGTCATTTTGACAGCAAATTCTCCATTTGCTTGTTTCTATTTCTGGACTTAAATATTTTGGTCTCGGTTTTGGCAAAGAAACAAAGGATTTCGGTTGATATTCTGTGGTGAAATCATCCGTAAAATGAGGAGCAAATTTATAATAATTGTCTTTACGTCGAAATCGAATAATCACTTTAAATATCGATGAATAAAACAAAATAATTAAAATAATTGATGATGTATATAAAAAATGATTAGATTTTTCAACAATTTCATAGAAAATCATTTGTGATTTTGTAATGTTTAAATTGTGCTTTATTTCATCACAAATGAATTTTTTGACAATCGAAGTATTACTGGATATGTAGGTGCCTGGTGATGAAGTTGAGAGCTTTAATTTTACGCTCAACATGGCTAAGATGCCTTGAGTGACTGAAATAAAAAATAGAAATATCACCAACTTTTTTGCCCGAGCTAATGGCAAAATAGACTTCAATGGATGGCAAATGCTCAAATACCTATCAAATGCAATCACCAGAATCAGCAAAGTACTGAAGACCAAATTGGATGTATTTAAAAAATAATACGATTTGCAAGCAATTTCGGAGATTTCAAAAGCTTTCAATTCCACATAAATAGTACCCGGTACTAGAATTATACAAACTGCAAGATCTGATGCTGCTAAAATGATAATAAAAAATATATCATTGTTTTCATGGCGGCGTTTATTTCGATAGACTAGTAAAACAAGAAAATTGCCAATTGCACCTACGACAGTAACAAATGATAAAAGAATAATTGTTACACAGAGGTGAGAATTTGGTATACTTTCTTCATTGCTGACCATGGAATTCGTAGACTTTCAGAAAAAAAATATAATATATGGGAGAAATATCTTTAGAATAATTAGGATAAAAAGAGATACCATTCAATGTGATTGGTTGAAAATAAACTCAATCGAATTTATTGATAATTCAATAAAATATTTCTGGAAAATATTATTCATAAATAATAAAGTATGACCAATTAATATATAACTTAAATAATGATTAAATTACATTTTGTTTTAATCGTGACTATAACTGTGAATTTAATCAAGATCAAAACAATGCAATAAAAAATAGAAATTTTAGAAACAATAAGCGTAAAAATAACTAATGAATTTTACACAAAAAATGAAAATTTTCTGAGGTGAAAATTCAATAAATTTTATCAAAAGAAAAATAACGAGAATTAGATTTTGAGTTAAATCTAAACAAAATGAAATGCTTAAAAGATATCACTCAGAACAAAGGTTCTCAAAGATTGGTTCACGAGATATCTTAAAAATCAAAAAATGAGCAATGAAAATATTTAAACAATAAAACTAAGTTATTATAAAATTCATAGAGAAATCCGAAGAAAATTGTTACAAAAGATAGTGGTAATGTAGATCTAGAATTATGAAAAACAGGAGTGGAAAAGATAAAACAGATAAAAATCATTATTAATTAGTAAGTTCAAATTTAAAAAAAAAGAAAATCAAAACCATTTTTGGAAATAAAACTATTTTATCTTGATATCCTGACAGAGATAAAAGTGAATCCCTAGAAAACAACAATTTATGTAACAGAAATTTATCCGTAAGTGTCATTGAATAAAAGAGTATAAAAACGAAAAAGAAATTGGTTTAAGGGTTACAATGAAAAAAAACTATAAAAAAACACAAAAGAAAAAAACAGAAAAGTATTTGAGAAGATTATTGTCAGATCAGAGAAACAATTTTAAATTAAACTACAAATCAAAGTTATTTGTCGGGAATATCAAGTTTCTCAAGTAAAATTAAACAAAGCAACTATATCGGTTCTATAGATTATTGAAATGAGAAAGAGTAGTAAATTAGTTGTGAATTCTAAATTTTATTAAAAACAAACTAATTCTCACGTTTTGTTAGAATAAGCATTCAATAATAACTTTGCAATTAATTGTGCCGATCAAGGACGTTTTACATTGCTTAAAATTCGTTATTTCGTCAACCTGAGCCCGCTTTGGAGTCCGATCAATAATTACTAATTTCATATTTCATCGACAGCCCCAACACAAACTACTATTAAATATAAAACAAAAGAAAATAAGTAGATATCTTTATTACCTCTTTTCTCTCTCTTTATTAGTCAGATGAGACTTGAAAAGTTTCTATTTTAAAGTGAGTCATGGTAACCGAAAGTATGAGAAACCTTAATTTAGTGTATATTAAATTTGGTTTTTAATATTTCATTTGGCATAATTAACTTTTATTATAAACTAATTTGTTAAAGTCGTTTTTACTTCTTGAATGACTAAAACCAGTATATAAGAGATCGAGACATAAGTCAGTTCGTTTTAAACAAAATAACTTTTTCCTGCCGTTTTCCTTGTGTTTTGAAATAAAATATTGTATTCTGCAATTGTTATCGTCTTTTTCGAAACTTATACTTTTCTTTATTTAAGCGTCAATAATTAAGTGTTAGTTTGACAAAAACCTACATTTTGAACCCCACTAGCTTTTGCTGTACAATCATGGTACTAAAACCAAGAATGAGGCTTGTAAAATTTGTCTGACAAATTTGAAAACGGCTATTTATACCTCAATGACGCACCTTATTCATGCCCTTTTATTATGAATTGCAATTAGAAGTCCATTTGTTGTAACTTTGAAGCCAATGCACAATGTAGGTGTCACATTATTTGATGGAAATTCAAAAACATCAGGACTTCACAATTGCAACAATCTGCTTTCATTGCATAGGGAACCTTATGGGCACAAATCAAAGTTTCTGTATTTCATTGTTACTGGCGGTTAAACCAGGTGCTTTTACATTTAGAGACGAGTTAGAAACATCCAAAATTAATTAAAATTTTACTCTTTGCAAGACGGGTAATTTGTGTGTAGTGGAACTTTGAAGGTCTCATTCACTTCAAATGTTTGTGTGCAATCAGAAAATAGACCAACACTTCTACACTGCCCAAAGTCCGTCGTTTGAACGAGATTATTAAACAGAAGCCACCTGATTACCAAGGTAAGTAATTCTGCAGCATCATAATATCTAACTGCATACTGCACTTCTCACCAAGTCAACCATTCTGAGCTCATCTAGATTTTGACGCTTACTCCATGTACAACCTTTCCACTCGGTTTCAAACCAAATGCGCCTCCTGATAATTATGAAGATTTTTCGAATTGACTTGACAGCTATTTTGAGACTAAACCGGGAATATTTTGGCGAAATGCAATCAACAAATCAGTGGAACGATAGGATGAAGTCGTAAAAAATAGCGGAAAGTACTCAAGTGATCAATGTGTTTATTTTTATTGAAATTTAGTTATTAATAAATAATTGCAAAAATACAAACGGACTTGTGTCTTAACCTTTTATATAAACACACGTCAATATAGTTATAAATCTTTTCCCAGTCATTTGACATCTTTGCATCTCCAATGGGAAAGTCTTACTTCACCAGCTCATCTTAAAGAATGTCAAGACTTTCGTTGAAATTCTTCGAAGTGAAAAGAACTGCCCGCTTAAAAAATTATTGTAAAATACATATTTTTCACAAATATGGTAGAAGTAAAAAATAATTGTGGTAAACTTAGGTTGTTCTGGTTTTGATAAATTTTCTCTTTATATATAATTGCAAAACAATATAATCCGAATGATATAAAAAATATAGTCAAAAAATACATTTACTGTCGAAAGACTCAGATATTAAAGGATTACTGTCTAGAGAAATGCAAGATAATTAATGGAAATGTATTTGGATGTCTTATATTTTGTTTTAGTTGAAATTGTTTTGTTTTAAAATATCGTATTTTTCAGACCATAGGAAGCACCTTTTTAAATCGACTTCAAATCAGAATATTTATACTGTATAGAAATTATTAGCAAAATTCAGTACAAATTCACATCTGAATAAACCTTTCTTCAACAAGCAGTTCCTTATTCAATTAGTTATTTCGATCATTCAATGAAAAATTCAGTGAATCTTTCTCGTTTAATGATCTTTCTCGCTCCCTTCTAAGTATATTGCCCTTTTAAGAGTTTTCACTCACTTAAGTGTAAATCTTTAGATTTTTACACTTTTTCTTTAAATAATTCCTTTCCCAGCGATTTTTCATACTTGATGTTCTTTCACGTCAATATTTCTACATCTTTCTTCACCAAGAATTTGTCTTAAAGAGTCGCTATCTTCAAATTAAAATTTCACAATTTTAGAATTCCCATGTAAAATAGCAAGTAAATAAATGAAAAGGAATCATTAGACTGTGAAAATAAAGAAAATTCAATAAATGCATAATGACAACGTTTAAGAGATTAGGTTTGTTTTGAATTTTGGGTATCGAACACTTTTGGAACTTGTATTTTGAATCGGATCTTTTGGATTTGAACTTTGGATTTTCAAACATTTTGGAACAATTAAAGAATTTTTTGAAATTTACTCTTTCATTTTATTGTTTAATTTTACTGTCGGTTTATAACAAATGTCTGAAGAGCCAACTGTCGGCCTCGATTAAGAAATTACCTATTCCTGAGTTGGTGTCTTTCAACATGGAAAAGCTGAAATTATTGCTAATGATCAAGGAAATCTTACAACACACAGCTAGGTTCTATATACAGATAAGGAACGATTGATTACATACGCTGCACGAAATCAAGTTGAGATGAAACCCAATAATATGATTTTCAATGCCAAACGACTGATCGGAATGATTAATAATAATATAACAATGAATAAGACAGAAATTATCCACTTTTAATGATAATTTTATTTACCATACATATGATATAATAATAAAACTCATGATACCGAAATGCAATCAACAAATCGGTGGAACGATGGGATGAAGTCGTAAAAAATAGCGGAAAGTACACAAGTGATCACTGTGCTTATTTTTACTGAAATTTTGTTATTAATAAATACAAACCGACTTGTGTCTTAACCTTTTATATAAATGCACGTCAATATAATTATAAATCTTTTCCCACTCATTTGACATCTTTGCATCTCCAATGGGAAAGTCTCAATTCACCAGCTCATCTTAAATAATGTCAAGACTTTCGTTGAAATTCTTCGAAGTGAAAAGAGCTGTCAATTGGCTGATTATTCAAATTATCAAAAGTAACGGATTCATGTTTCCGGATCACGCACATTATCGATGGACTCCGATCCACACCATTCGATATCACGACTAGATTATCAATGGAGGGGATGCGTGAAGAGTTAAATCTATGCGAACATGCATGGATATCAATGACGGATATTACGTTTTCTTATAGTTTTATTTTTGAATGAACAAAGGCGTAATAAAGCCAGAGTCAAAGTAGAAACGAATTGAAACCGAACTAGTACGAATCAAGAAGATACTATAATAATTAATGAGAAGCGATTTTTCTCTTCAGTTAAAAGACTTATAATCAACCTTCTGGGAATCTTCTCTTCTATATGATTTATTATCGAAATACAAATAAGATCTTTGGATTCTCTGGATGTACGTAACTCTTCGTTGGCTTACGGATTCATGACTTGTAACAAATACAACGCAGGCTCATTGAGTTATTATTCCATATCTTCACAGTGCGCATAATAAAATTAACGATAAAGAATATATATACATCAATACCACAGATGTTGCGAAGGGTAAAGTTTTCATTCTTTTAACAAAACCTAAACCACTGGTGATTTAAGCTTTGGAATGTGAGGTTCGAATGAAGAGCCGCGTACACGAAGGACACGAAAACGACGATTTCGCCCCAATTTGACTAAACCAATTGACAATTAAGAAAGAAAATTAAACTCGAAGATTTATTATCTGACTATAATTGACTGTCTTTTGTTTTAGAATAAAACTATTGCAATCACTTTGGATGGAAGATAATATTTTGATATGACAATTTGTTTTTAGTGGAAAAACTAATCGCGAACTTAAGAGAGGGAATAAATCGACTTCAGGGGGAAAAAGACAAGACGAATCAGCACGTAGTTCAAGCCGGTCCAGATGAAGAAGCTGTATCAGGCAAATGCAGTCATGGGAAACAAGTTGACATTTGCGCTCTCGAAATGCAGTTAATACTTGAAAAAAGAAGCAAAGGATATTGAACGACTGATTCATCCCAGAACTCGTCCCAAAAATTATATCGATGGAGAGGTTCCCGTCAGATAGAGAGCATAGCCTACAAAGTACGACAAGCGCAATGAATCCTCCTTGGCAACAGAAGAGATACAAACCCAGAATGATGGAATGCATCCGACGCCAACATAGAAAAAAGGATAGAATATTAGGCCAGTTGAAGAATCATGATAAATTGTTGTACACTATTTTTAATGTATTAAAATGAAATATAATTTGTTAGCATTAAATAACTTGCTTTACCTATTTTACTTACATCTAAATTCAATAGACTTTTGATCTCATGTAAAGAATAAATAATGATAAATACATAGAAGGACAGGAAACCGGGCGCAAGTCTTCTAACAACAGTCCATGGATGTACAGGCACGCCAGTGGTACAAGTAGTATTGTTCATCTTTATCTGGCGTCCCACTCATTTGGAACAATTCCAACGTCGCTTAGCGACGTGTACCAAGTGGGAAAACTGGAATATTCTTTGGGAAATTATCTATTGTTGCAGTGTAATATGATCTTCACACTGATATTTTACCCTTTTATAAATCTTCTGAATACTCTTTGCATCTCAACATATTTCTTACATTAAGGTTTGAAATTTTAAATACTGGTCTCTCTTAGTTATTTTTATTGACTCAAATATTGGTGAAGCTGCATACTCTTTTATGCTATTTAATTTACTTCTTATACTTTAACATGCTCTATTCCGGCATGTAAGTCATGCTCCACTAACATTTTGGCACTTTTTAAATTTTTGTATTTCTCGCATTTCGGTATTGGTCCAATTTACTCTTTCCATTTTGAATAAAATTTATTCAATTAACTCTAATCCCGATTTCCTTTCAATGCTAAGCAGATAAATCCTCATTCTTCCATCATCTGCCGGGAACCAATTCGGTACCATTAGATTATTTTACATCCTCACTTTCTGAGTATAGCCATGTTTCTTCTTCATCCTTTGGTAGTTGACGTATTTTATTCTTCTACTTTCTCCCCTTTGTTCCATTTTTTCTCTGAAGATATTCCAAATTCATTATTTTATTTTAACGTGCAATTGAATTAGTTTTATTATTTTCATTGTTTATTCCCAATCCTCGAGTTGCGCAATATGTTTGCTTAATTCGCTTTGGTGAACCAAATCTTTTGTTTATTTGAGTGTTTGATGCTCGAATGAATTTATTTTCAGTGAATATTTTCTGCAATCTGTTCTTCCTGTTAGTGTGTTGATAATATTTTGTTTTGATGGATATGATCCTTGATGTTAATTGTGATCTGGATTGTTGAAAGGTTATAGTTTTCCCGCCCCATTTATTATTCAGTAATTTTATAACTTTACCATCATAGTGGATTTTTATCTTCTCGTTATCAGTCGGTCCATCTTAATTTCTTCCAATTATAAAAGTAATAAAACAAAATATTTCAAAACTTCAATCCGAATACTAAAGAATTTTCCAAGGCAATTTAGGGGGGCAAAAATAAGCAATCAGTACAAAATATATAAAAAAGTGGACAAATTTTGGTCTATTTTTCGTTTTATAAGAGGCGATTTCCAGAATGGCTAATTTACTCAAATTATTAGTTTAAACAAATAATTTGGCGTCTTACAAGTATAAGAAAATTTTAATCCTTAACATTTTTTAATCATTAAATTTTTGTAGAATTTTTAATTTTAAACTAAATTTGAAAAAATATTAATTTTTTCGGAAGTTTTATTCAAATTTGTAAAAAATTAGTAAGGCGATTTTTTTTTATTTTAAAATATTATTTTTGAATCCTTAAACTATTTGAGTGTCCTCATCCACTTGGGGATTAGCCCAAAAGGTATTACCATTAATTTTGGGATCATTATTATATTAATATTATTATTATTATTATTATTATTATTATTATTATTATTATTATTATTATTATTATTATTATTATTATTATTATTATTATTATTATTATTATTATTATTATTATTATTATTATTATTATTATTATTATTATTATTATTATTGTTATTATTATTATTATTATTGCAAAATAATTAGTAATGATAATAATGATCAAATGCAATCTAGTAATTATAACTTTAGAGTTCCTCAATAATATATAATTTGTAAGAAAAGGTAACTGAAAAAAATAAATTTGGAAATGAATATAATCATATATTGATAGGAATATTTAGCATTAATTGTGTACACCTTCATTTCAGTGGCGTTTCCTGGTTGTGCCTTTAAGGTGTTATGCTTCGGATTTTGATCACCCAAAATAATTAAAATAATAATAAGTAATTAAGAAAATAAAATTATAAGAACTATAATTTTTAATGATAAAATGTGTATGTGCGTTGTATTTTGGGGTCGGTTGGTTGCGTTGTTCATTTGAACTAGTCAACACTGTATTCTTGCGATTTAGCTGTGTAAAGCTTTTTAAACCACAAAATTACTTTATTGTTGAAAATGAATTTTACATATACATTTGAATTCAATGGTGCGTCCATATTTTGTTGCAAAGCTTCAGCATTCAACCCCGAATAAAAGGCATTGAATATAAACATTTTAATTATTTTTTACAAACTCCATTTTTCAAGAAAACATTTATAAAAAGTCAAATGTTATTTTTGCCTTGCGCTGCGACCAGTGGCAAAATTGGAAATAATATTTATTAATAAAATATTATAATTGACAAAATTAGTGAAATAAAAACAAGTGTCGTTATTTTTCACTCTGCAAACTATTCAACTTGTAATTATTAGCACAAAGTTTTGTCTGTGCATTCAGATCCATGTTCAAGGAATTTTTTCGAAAATAAAATTTAAAAAACTAAGGATCACCTATTAATATTAACCCCTTAAGTGGTTTATTTCATCAAACGAAATGCGCTTCTCAGCCGCGAGTTTTGTTATCCGCTAGAGTATACATAAATCTTGGGCATAAAACTATAATTACACGTATATTATACACAATTGAATATATTCGTTTTGTGCATAGTGGTATACACAATTTAACTCTATGCGAATATATTCGTCTTATGTGTTTTGTAATGCATATATTGAAAACGTATATATCCGTCATAGCCACTTAAGAGGTTAAAATGAATTATTATTCTACACATGCAGTAATAATTTTGTGATTAAAACTTATGGTTTTTATTGTTTCTATATTGAATCCATTAACGCTCTCTGTTCAAACTTGTGTACAAATGTTCGAGACGGGATTTTATGTTTTCTTTCTACGATTATTATTGAGGTAATTACTGAATTCAAAACTATATTTAATGTATTTATCTCTATTTTTATTAATAAATCTTTGAATTTATTCAGTATTTCGTAGTGAATTAAAATACAAAATAATTTTCACATGTGGTTTTATTTTAGGATAAATCATATTTAATTTATAAATATTTATGTTGTAAGAAGAAAAACGACAAATATTTATAATTAAATATGGATGCATTAAAATAAATTTGTAATTGAAATCAATTACATTTGGCTTTTCAAATTACGATTTTACAAACAATTCTCGATATTTTCAGTATCATTTTGTTTTTAATTAATACAAATTTCAAATAACTGGAGCTTGTGATGTATTTTATATAATTTCTCAGAAACTAATAAGATGTGTTCCGGGCAGAGTCAAGTTGCCTGTGTCTGGATACGAGCGGTAGAGGCATTTGTTGGGGTATTACGAAAAAAGCACAGTAAAATCAATAAAACACCAAAATGATAAAAGTGCAACATTAATTAAAAAATTTACAAAAATTCGAAATTAGTATTGATCGGGGAAACTGATATGGCTGAACGCCAAATTAAGAGACAAGTCCAGAAATAATAACAAAAATTTAGTGGGGGGTCCCTAGAAAATAATATAAGACAAAAAAGAAATTAATTAAAAAATTAATTACTAATGGGAAGCCCGAGTCAATGGGAAACCCGAGAGATGAGGAAAATCCGATAGATTAAGAAAACCCGAGAGATGAGGAAAACCCGGCGTTTAGACAGAATAATATAAAAGGGTAAATTGGCCTAAACAATATTAAATGGGCGACACTGATCTATGGAGAGGTAATTATTTCCTAATTTGTAATTTAGTAATGGAGCAAAAGTTGTTGACAAATGTCGGCTAAGGTGGTCTGTGGGAAGTAATTATTTTTAATAATTTAATAATGTAGCGAATGTTGTTGACAATCGTCTGAAAACAGTCTGAGCAGGAGTATAAAAGGAAAAGGGAAAAACACGAAATGGCCAGTGGTCGAATCAAACGAGTAGTGTAGTCAGGTTAGTAGAAGAATCTAAACCCAAGTAAAGTCAAAGTTATCTATCAGAAAGGGTGATTATCCATTGGATAACCTACCCTAAGATAATCAAATTTATACGGTGGTTGAAGGGTGCAAATAAATCAGTGTAATTGTGATTACAAAACATTGAAATAAATCGGATTGAGTTGTAACGGTGATAAAGTGCAAATAAAATTATTCTGTGTTGGGTTCGCTTATTTGATTCGAAAAGGACACGAGGAGTCAGAGGGAACCGACTTTCAATAATAATAACCCAACACATTGCAATTTTGGCAAATAAAAAGCACGTATCACTTTTCTCTAGGTTCACATGTACTGTTACGTAAGAAACATTGCTTGGGTTACGTGTATATTGTTTTTGCTCAAATTTAACGCTTAAATTAGCAAAAATTAGTTCAAAACAGATTTCGTTAAAAAATCTTTCTTGGTAAAAAGAAAAAGCAAAGTAAAGAAACAGAAAAGAGCTTTCAACATCAAAGAAACATGCAACTTTTAACAAACATTCCCATGAGTCCTACTTGAAATATGGGTTTATCGAGACAGAGGGTTACCATACACAAAAACCGATCTGCATAATTTGCGGCAACCAGCTCTCTAATGAAACTGCTTCGGCACTTGAATGCTAGGCACCCTGAGTTAAAAGAAAAACCCCTAGAGAATTTTGAAAGAAAAATGGTAACACAAAACACAAAAGAAATTCATAAGTGACGTGTTTTACCAGTGTTCTGGATTAAAGTTATGACGGAATATCCCGAGATTGCTACCATAGCAATCTCAAATCTTTATTGGCCTTTCCGACAACCTGTCTGTGTGAAGCTGAGTTTTCTGCAGTGATAGCAATAAAACCAAAACAATGGTGAAAAGTGGGCATAAGCAACACACTTTGCATGTCACTGTTTCTTATTACCTTCAGATGGAACCATCTTGTTGCAAAGAAACAAGCTCAAGGTTCTCATTGGTTTGACGTATTAATGGATTTAAATTTCAAATCACTTTATATTCAATTTTTGTGTTATTGTATTTTACTTTGATGGCACCTCTAAATACAATTAAATTCAAAGTATTAAATCAAAACAATCTAAAAAATAAACAATATCAAAACCCATCAGCAGACCGCGGTAAAATTATCAAACGTTGATCGGTTTACGGCGATGAAAAGGTTGAGGAGCACTGCTTTACACATTACAGTTAACATCAAGAAAAACAAAAAAAGATTTCAGACAATTATTTCGGGGAGAGTGAATCAAATGGATTACTAATTCTCTTTATTCACCCTGTTCTCTCTTTCAAGATCTTATTCAATTTTTAAAATTAATTTCAGTTTGAACATTAGAAGTCTATTCAACAGCTTCTTTAAATTAATCATTTTCAGGAGTTATTCTAGTTGCGAAAAGCACATTTAATATAAAATCTTCATTAAAAGTAAAAATGATAAAGTGGGTGAGCTTAGTTAATATAATGAAAATAACCTGAACAGTAAAGTTAGCCGAGATTTGTAGCTGTGTTGGGCCAGAACACAAGGGTCTTAAAGTTTATTTAAGTAATTTTCACATACCGCGAAAACCCAGTACCAAGAAAATTTAAAATCTAACATACACGCCAAATAACCATCATAAAATCTAGTGAAAACTAAAAATAATTATTTAATAAAATAAACAGAAGATTAAAATAACCATCATAAAATCTAGTGAAAACTAAAAATAATTATTTAATAAAATAAACAGAAGATTAAAACAAATATTTACAAATTGCACAAAGATCAGCAAGAATTGACCCACAAATAACAAATAAACATCAATTCTGATAAAAAATCTGACAGTTTATAAAAATCAAAAAAGAAATACTTAAATGAATTTTAAACAAAATATTTATGACTAAAGAAAATCAATTAATAATTAATCAAATTTAAGTTAGGATTTGCAAATAATCAAAAGGTCAAATTTTGTTTTTTCACAGTAAAAATTACATACAAGGTTAGGGTCGAATTCAAGGTATATAAGCAGGTGACCTTTGACAGAATTAAGAACAAAATCTAAAGAAAAAGATGCAGATCTAATTTATAGAAACCAATTATAGAGATTGCAAATTTTGAAACGAATTTCGAATTCCTTGAAATAAAAGTTAGATCTCTAAAGTTATTTTACTTTCAATCAGTCAGAACACCTCTAAAATAGAAGAACCATGCTTTGATACCATGATAAGATGAGTAGAAACCAACACCAAATTGACCGATCATTGAAATATCAACTCTAGCTTGCAGTGATTCCATCAATGCTTTAGTTCCTGATCTTGCAATTGTCCTTAAATTATTAATCAAATAGACTTGCTCATCCCAATACCAATGTCAATAATTGCTAGAATTCCAGCATCTTTATCTGGGATAATTTTTATCATTATTTCTTTGGTGACGAGTACTGAGAGATCAGTTAGACTTTTGTAGAAAATCGATAGACCCACTCGAATCCACAATGATTTGATTTCTGAAAATCGCCCACAAAAGATCATAAATGACCAAAATACTATCTTGGTAGACTAGTTCATCGACGCTAAACTGAAGCGGCGACTACCTGGCAGAAGTCGAGCAATGGATTTAAATATCGTTCCTTCACACCATATTCCCGATAATGAAAATTCTCTTCCGATGAATATCCCACAGAACCAGGAAGAAACACCATCCCAGCAAGAACAGGCAATGCCATGAATTTCGTCATATTGAGGGTTCTGTGATACTGGCAGATGCCTCGAATATTCTGGCACAAGCGACACAAATGGCATCTGAAATCGACCCAATGACTCTGTCAATAAATCAGCCAGTGTCTTGAATACGCGCCAAACCATCCGCTGAGATGAGTTTGAATCTGATTGTCAAACAATTACCAGCACCTGTGCACATGGATCAACAACTGATTACTGAGGCCCAAAGTTCATCCAGTTCCTTCGATTATTGGGCTGATGATTTCAGAGATGAACTTTGCCACACAGTACCTCGAGTGGGTCGTGCCAAGATCGAATTATCCCGACGAAAAACGTTACACGTCGTTATGGATGAAGATGTCGGAAAGGCGCTAATTGACTAAGAATTAAAACTGACGAAATAATTAAGAAATAAAAGAAAGTGATAAATTGACAAAGCAATAACAGGATAAAAATGCAAAACATAGGGATAAAATAAAGTGAAAATGCGAATCGTAATTGAAATGAAATGAAAATTACGGGAGGTAATAGAACTTGGGAAACAGAATTGCCGGATAATTTGATAACACAGATAATTAATACGACTATATAGATAATTGTTACTACTCCATTTAGATAGTTAAAAATTGACTTAAAATCGACTAATGGATGAAGATGACGGGATGGAACTAATTGATCTGAGCAGCGATCAGAATAAGCTAGTCGAAATCAATCTAATCAATGGTTTACTTTTAAGTACCCAGCGCCGTCGCTTCGTTGGATAATAGATGTATATAACTATGTCGTGTGAATGTTTGTATATTATATGAGTTGATCAATATCAAATGAATGTCTTGACGTTTTCGCGTTTACCTGTTTTTCTCTGTACTATTAACTATTTTTCAGGGCCAGCCTAGCTCAAATGGCGCCCCAGTCAAAGCATACATTTTGGCGCCCTCTGAGCTCCACACCACTACACACCTAACACGGCACAATAAAATGGTGTACCAGCCAGTTGCCCAAAATGTAAGTAACCAACGTTTTATCCTGATTCAGTTATGTTTATGGTAATTTTAAGTACAGTCAGCACTCTTTAATATACACATGTTGGGAAATCATAAAACACTTACAATGTAAATTAGCTACTGAAGAATTTCAATTACTGAAAAAAGAAAGTGTAAATGTATTAAAAATAAAATGATGTACGCTGAATTTTTAAAACATTTTGCGAATTTTCTTTACAAAATATTATGTTACTTTTGTAGGATAATAGTAAATATTAGGTAATCTAAATAATATAATATGTTAAATTTGTATGACTGAAGATTATGTAATATATTTCTGAATGTCAAAGGTGTGATTTATGTATGCATGTGTGTATCTTGCTCAAAATAATTACAATATAATAATTTCCTCCTGAAAGTTTCTCACTTGTTTTAGATAATAAATATTATGCCTTTAAAGTCTTCTAACATGGCGACCACGACAGGACTAATAACAAATAATCAATTGAATGCGTTTACTCCAACACCGAAAATCTTTACCGTTGGAGACAATCTGGAAATTTTCTTAGAAGAAAGAAATTAGAAGATTTTATGATTTAACGCAATGGCAAAAAATGTTCATAAGAGCATTCATGTCAACGGAAGCGGCTAAATTATATGAAGGAGTAAATGAAAAAATTGACAATTATGAAGAAAGATGCAGAAAAGCCTTCGAAGAGCCTTCAAATTTATGAAGAGATTTAAATGAAGCTATTCGATACAAAAAAGGAAATAAATCGATTCAAGAATTCTTTAGAACAATTTATCGATTGGCAGAAAATGTCTTAAGACACGAATTATCGAAAGAGAAATTAACTGCCTTTTATTGCAAAATGCAATAGAAGATAAAGCTATAAAAATAAATAAAGATGAGAAATATTTCCAATGTCAAAAGATTAAGGAGATTATTACAAAGATAGAAGAAATTAATAAAGAAATGAAAAACGAAGATATTGCTGCTATGAAGCCATTCAAAAGAAGTTATGCAAATGTGGTACAAAATCCAAATCAATATTTATCTCAACAATATCGGAAATCACAACCAAGACAAAAACATCAAAGATTTCGAAAAAACACAATACCACGAAAAGAACCATTTAGAAATAATAACAGATTTCTAGATCAAAGGAGTTTACCTAGTCGACCTTCAGTTCTACCAACACAAAACAGATCGAATTTTTCAAATTCTTATGAGCGGTCAGATAGAAGATAAGAACAACTACGATCAAAGCAATACTGGGGATGCAAAGAAGTAGAACATATAAGAGCCCAATGTCGGAACATAAAATGTTCTCATTGTAAGAAGGCAGGCCAAATAAATTTCCAATGCTTCGATCTAAGAGGAACTCAGAGCTACATATGACAACAGGATGTGGCAGCAATTACAGATCAAGTAGATGATGAGAACTTGATGTATGACTGCGAATACCCAAATGGCAACGCTCTAACACAGGAGGAAGTGATTGGAGCGATAAACTAAATGTAAGTAATATCTTGAGCAATGATTGTACGTATGATAATGTTTTTAATTGTTTGCATGAAATTGATTTTTTTGATAATATTTAGTATGATGATGTTGGTATGCTTGATGTTAAATGTGTAGATACTGTAGATAAAATAGATAAAGGGATGGACAATAAATTAACTACTTTAAATAATTGTTACAATAGTGTAATAAAATATGATAAAATGGGGGGTAGACCCAGTAGCCTTTTGAACACGGGAGCTAAAATAAGTGTCATCAGTAAAGAAATAATAAACGCGCTCGAAAATGTAAAAATTGAAAATACTAATTTATTGGTAAAGTTTGCAAATGAGAGCTCCTTAGAAATATTAGGCAAAGTTTCGTTAAAAATAAAAATTATAAATCAAGAAAATAATGTTGATTTCTTCATTGCAAATGAAATTTCACCAAGTCTAATAGGAGGAATTAATTTGTTAGATAAATTTAATATTAAACTTGTATTGACCCCGCAGAAAGAAAATATTTTAATGTTAGATGAAGAAAAACCAATCAATTTTGAAAATGATCAAATTAATCGAGATGTAACTTTGAATTAAATAATAAAAGACTATGAAAACATATTTATGAAACATAAATGGGATGTAGGCAAAACCAATTTAGTAAAACATTAAATATTAACAAAAAATGAACCTATTGTTATTAATCCTAGGCGTCAGCCATTTAATTTAATTGATAAAATTGAAAAAAATACTAAGAATATGAAGGAAAACGGAATAATAAGTCAATGTGAGTCTCCCTGGAACTCACCTTTAGTTTGCGTAAAAAAGAAAGATAAAGATGAGATCCGGATTTGTTTAGATTATAGAGCGGTAAATGAAGTGACAGAAATACCAAGTATTCTCATTACGAATACTCAAGAAATATTAGATATTTTGTGGCCCAATGAAAACTTCTAGGAGTGGAAAGAGATATACTTTGGCAATATTAGACCAATTTAGTAAATATATTTCTTTGAGTGTAGCTTCTGGTCAAGATGAAAAGACAATTGTAGCAATAATAATTGAAAAATGAATTTTGAAATTTGGAGCTCCAAAGAGTATTCATTGTGACAGAGGAAAAGCATTTGAGTCAGCTTTAATAAAAGCATTTGCAGAACTACATGATATTAATTTAACATATTCAAGTCCGTATCATCATTCTGCTAATGGACAAATTGAACGCCAATTTAGAACTATTAGAGATGCTATCCAGATCTCCTTTAAAGAAAGAATGGGTAAAGACTGTGTCAAAATACTTCCTGAAGTTGAATTTATGTTGAATGCGACAATTCAGAAAACAATTCAGTTGAGTCCTGCACAAATTGTTTTTGGGAAAAAGATTGCAAGAGAGCAGTATGAAAATGATGAAAACGTGTGACCTACAATTATTTATGTAAAATCGTAATTCAGAAAGATTAGAGTTAAGAAAGCGGATATAGGTGAGAAAAGAAACTGCACTATTTTCCGAAGAAAAACGACCAAACCGAATCTTCAATGATGGAGATGTTGTGTTGGTAAAAAAATATATTGTTAATAAAAATGAAGATAGATTTGAGGGTCCAGGCAAAATAGTAAAGAAACTGCATGACAGAAGTTTCATTATTAAATTTCAGAATGGAAAATGGAAAATTAGAAATGTTGAATGGATCAAACATTTAAAATGAGAGATGTAGGATAACAGAAAATAATAGGTAATCTAAATAATATAATATGTATGTATGTGTATGTTGAATTTGTATGACTGAAGATTATGTAATATATGTCTGAGTGTCAAAGGTGTGATTTATGTAATTTATGCATGCATGTGTGTATCTTGCTCAAAATAATTACAATATAATAATTTCCTCCTGAGAGTTTCTCACTTGTTTTAGATAATAAATATTATGTCTTCAAAGTCTTCTAACAACTTTGAAATGTTTCATCTCTTCTAGTCTCTTAAAGTCTGCTTTTACATTATGAATACTTTTCTTGTTTTAACACTTGCAAAATTGCTTATAATATTTCCGTAATCTAATGTTTGGGCTACATCTTTGTCAATAAACAGTAAAGCTAGAGAGGTGAGTCTGTCCTGTGCCATAGAGGCTGGAGGTATGTTTTTATAAGTTTCAACTTTGAAAAAATTATTTCGCCAGTTGCCACACTGACTGAAATAATTAGCAAAATGCAGAGTGTAATAGCTGTGTTTGGAAAAAGTTTCAGGCAATGATTCGATTATAAAAATATAAGAACTTGCAAGGGCGTTTTTTTCTTTGGAAACATGCAACAAATTGACGTTAATTCATTGCAAAAATCATATCCATCCAAGTCCCACTGTTGCCACAAGTGAGTTGGATGTGTAAGTCTTGACAGTTTTTCAAAACCTCTTGGCGTGCTAATTTCTCTAATCTTTTAATGTCATACAAGAATGAAAAGTTGCCACTGTGCTCTTGCATTTGCGCAATGCGTTCTACAATCGAATTAATAGCGGCATCAACGATGACATTAAACTTTTTAATCCGATAGCAAGTTTCAGGATCTTGAATTGGATCATCTCTTGATTCTTAGTTGAATGACCTCTTCCTACGACTAACTCTAATCTGTACTGCTACTGGAAAAGCTGCTTCAGTATCTACGCATTCTGCAAGCTCTGAAGAATAGTGTTTCTTCCTTAAGTCTTACAACAGTTGATAGTTCTAATTAAGGGTTATGCAAAACCTTGCTGATGATATTTATTCAATGAAGAATATCATGCCATACAACCAACGAAAACTTGAAGTCCTTCACAGCATTAGCTAGTGTGACTACCTCAGGTCAGCTAAAGGGTCAGTTGTTTTTCTGACAGTTCAAACAGAGCACCATAAAACTTGCCTAGTTGATATCGTATTGGTACTATACTGCCAATTCTTGACTCCCAACGGGTTTCAGACAATGGTTTGACAGTTAGCCAAGAAACATGTTGCTTCAGTACTTGCCAACGAGCTATGGATGCAGACAAAAACTCATTGTAGTGATTGTTAGAGTTAAATTTTATTTAATAATTTTTCCTTGTAATTATGATTGATGATATAGGTGAAGATATAATGAGGAATGATCGTAGAGCTGAAGCCTTTGTGGTGATTTAAAATATTTTTGTACTCGTGTAATTTAATTATAATGATAAATTAATAATACAGTGGGTATATCAGTGATTTATTTTACAATTTAAAACGAAACAAGGTCATAAGTATTATTCAGACAAAATTTGCCAGTAAATTTTTTAGCTAAGGAATTTAAAGTTAATTTAAATTAATTAAAAACTTTTAAAATTTTTGATAATTAGAATTAGAATATTAAACTTAGATATTAATGTTTAAAAACTTTCATAAAATAACTCTTAAAATAAAATTCCTAGGGGTATGCTTAGGATGAATATCGGTAAATTAGGGATAAGGAACGAGATTTGGATAATAAAAGGAATAGAGTATTAGACGACGTAAGTTCTTCTATCGGCAGTCAAGGATTCGAAGGCAAGGATTTCTCAAGGAGTAGTACTGGGAATAGTGTCACCTGCTTGTGGGATTCTCGGTGCTATACACAGTACCAACACGAGGTTGCTCATGGGTGTGTTGGGCCAGAACGTAAACGGCCTTGAAGAATGTTTTAATGGATCAGTAACACACACGCAAATACAACAGGCAATTTAAATAAACCTATTGAAACACCAATTAAACCATATAAAATATGAGAAAAAAGGAGAATTAAATATAAAATAATGAACATAAAAAATAAATTAAAATAATAACAAAATGCACCAAGATCCGCACGATACCAACACAAACACAACAAGAAAACAAACAAATTCGACAAAATTGGAAAAATTAATAAAAGTTCATTAAAATGAAAATTAAATCGAAAAATTTGAATCAGTAATAATTCAATAAAAATTCTAAATAAAAAATTATAAAAATAAATCAAAAATAATAAAATTAAAGAATAGAATTTGCTAGAAAATAACAAGGTCGAATTTTGTTTTACTGCATCAAATTTAACATGCGAGAAAATTAGGTATATATACTGATCCATTTTCACATTTAACTTAACCATTTTTGAAAACCGAAAAACTGTTTTTCGAAATTAACTATTTTTAGAAATCTTAAACCATTTTTCAGGACCATTTTTGAAATCGTTTAATTTTGTTCAAGAATTTTACTTTCAGAATTTTTAGGTGAGAAATATTTATGGTGGAACCCTCTTTCCACGTCACGTTCATTGCATCTCAGTAGAGCTCTGCTCGGCGTCGACGTAGGGAGAGAGGTATTTTGGTTTTATTTTATGATATGTGAATTATGATATTTTATGGATTGACGAAGAATGGTAACCTGTTATTTTTGTTTTATAATTAATAAATATTATTATACATAAATTGTTTTATATATATATTTCATAAATTAAACTGTCGAAATTTTTCCGGCCCACAGCCGACACATAACGCAAGTAAATAAAATCTACACACAAGTCAGATTCGTGTAAGCGCGTGGAATATCGCCAATGATCTGTGCCCGTGAAGACCCGGCGTGCGGAACGCAGGGTTGGAACGTCAATACTATCCCTATAGATGAAACGAGAAATAAGGAAGAAGTCTCTGGCTGCTTCCTCGTTTCTCCTTTCTATAAAATCGACCTAAAATCTTACTACACACGGCTAAAAATCTTCACACCGAGTAGTCCAGTGGGCACTCATTAAATATAATATGAACACATTATGCGCCTAAGGTCTATTAAAGGGGAATGGTACGGGGAATAAATTAAAGTCAAATCGTTGATATAGCTAATATTGATTAATATTTTGAAATAAATAAAAAGTATTGGTACGATTAAATTGAATTTACATTTCAAATAAATTAATATAGAAGTACTTCATTGATTCAACTAAATTTAGTTATTGATTAAAAGTAAAGTAACTATTAGTTAATATAAAGCAAAAACTAAAGTAATTCGTTAAAATCTTTTTTCTTAAAGTAATTATTGAGTAAAAATGAGTAATTGTAGTTAAAAGAAAAATGATTAAAAATAAGTAAACATTGATTAAACTCCATTAATTAAAATGATTGTTACGCAGAATTGAGGTAACTCATTGATTTAACGAACATTGAAATAACTATTGATTAAAAACTAAAGGAAGATTAAAGTAATTCATCAAATTATTATAGTTAAAAGTAGAGTTTTAATGGGTAAAATTACGCAATTAAATTATTGAGTATCAGTAAATGAAGTTTAAGGGAAATAGTCAAAAATTACAACATCAGTAATTCAACCAAATATTAAGCCAAGTTAATCAAATTGATTTAATAGACAAGCTTTCTTTAATACCAAGATAGAGTTAAACTGAACAACATAAATTCTTCGACTTATGCTGAATCAACCCAAATATGGAATATTCTCGAACTAGGATTCGAACCAGCCCAACTAATGTTGACAATAATGTGATTGACTCCATCTCTGAATTAATTATGACTAAAAATCCCTTATTAGTTAGTGTACAAATTACTTTAGCATATTAAAACGAAAAAAATCATGAAAAATTTATTTCAACAAATTAAAAACTATTCACTCACGTAAGTCCAAAAAATGATACAAAAGAAGTCCAAGAGACAAATGGATTGACTTGAGGTAAATAACTCCAGTAGAGGTCGAATACAATTTCAATCATAAAAATGAAATAAATAAATCCATAATTTGGCGACAAAGAAAAAATTCCCTTAAAATATGCATAAAAATTAAGTAATTAAATAAAATAAATTACCAAACAACCCGATAGTAACTGATAACAACCCTATCGTCCCTTAATAAGAAGATCCCTTGTCCCGACGACGAAAGATAAGTAAGTAGTATAAAATTCCTGAAATCACTTCATCGTACAAAACTCGTTTTGATAAATGTCGACCATGAAATAGTTACGAATTGAACATTCATTACCTGAAATAGATGCATAAATTATTGATTGAAACATTCACTCGTTTACCAATAGGCATTTCCGGTGACATAAATATCCGCTGCAGTAGCCGAATCGTGAGTGGCATGCGTTTCCGGCTTGTCGGGATGTCAATAGTGCATTTTCGTTATAATCAACGATAACTGTCCATTTATTTATACAAGTATTTTTACTTAACCAAAAGATCAGATCCTAGGCGCAAGTTTAGTAACAATTTTAACTGACTTATTTTTCTATAAATAAAAATCGTTAAAATTATTTTGTTTTCTTTTCTTGGAGGTTTAATCATCAAATTATTAACTGATTCAAGTTGTTGAAAATTTATAAATACCCAAAGGTTGTTTTTCAAGGATAACTTAACAGATCATCTATTTTAATTATTTTATATGAGGTCAAATGTATCTAGTAGACATTCAAGCACGCATCAACTTTAAGTTAGGGATAAATGAACCACCGGTAATCGGATTAGATAAAAGTACAAATGGTTCGCATTTTTATCTCTCGTCAACCCATAAAGATTCCTTACACCGATCCCTGCGGCATGAAAATGAATAACCCCGTAGCTTAGAAATTATCATTCTCCCTTGTCACAATACATGACCGAACCAGCTAGAGAGAGCGCGTTACGCTTTAAGTTCCGAGAGTCATAACACTTTGAAATTAAGATGACCTAGTTCTGTTAAAACAACGAGCAATATTATCCAACTACGTACAGAATAAAAATAATTTCTTTTCTTTCTTTCATTCAGGACTAACCGGAGCTATGATCGAACTCCCTGCCCATGTAGTGGAACAATGGAGGCAGGCATGGAATCGGGTGTATCAAGAGCGATGCCCTGACATGCCTGAAGATGACCAACGAGAAGATATATCACCGGAGGAATTCATGCGGCAATTCCGGAAGCCGTTTGACGAGCCCAACCCTTCCCAGGATATCTTAACGCAGGCCCAAGAGCTCCTGGAGGGCCTCCTCCAACTCCAACGTCAAGTCGAAGCAGATGTGGCAAGGGCCACAGCACACCTGGCCAACGTCAAAGATGATCTGGTGGCCGGACGGTTAGCCAGCAGATACCCACCATCCCCAAGGCCAGTTCGGAACCTCAAAAGGCCAGTGTTCGTGATCCCTGGCTATTCACCAGAAGAAGGGATCAAACGATTCCTTGCAGACGATTGACTCTTGTGTTAATATTTTGAATATTAGTATTATAAACCAATTCTTTCTTTTATTATTATAATTTTATGTCATTCTTTCATAAATCTGTTTGAGTTTAAACCAAATTATCATTAATAACTATCATGAAAAATTCAACCCTTGTTATTCCAGAGATGGATCCCATGCAGTTACTTCAGAATGAACTAACTCAGGCGAGGCAAACTAATAAAAATTTACACGAACAACTTATTCAGTTAGTTCGAGAAGCGCAGCGAATTAAAGCAACATGGATCGAGCCCACGCGAATCAAACAATTATACCAAAAGCTAGCTGCGGCCCAGAAGGGATGGGCAGAAGAAAAGCAGTTAGTGCAGGGCCTAAAAACACAAATCAGGGGGTTAGAGGTAGCGTTATCCGCCTGTCAGGAGGGAGCAGCGGTGACCTACCCTCTAGTCTTCGCCCCTGCGCAATTGGCCTATCAAGAAGCAAAATCTACTCCATCGGCACCCGCAACCACTCCAATCACCCCGTCCACAGCCAGTCGACGACCTGGGTGTAAGGAGCGGGCTAAGCGCCGAGCCGCTCGATCTTCCCATCCGTCATCGATCCTCTAACCTTTAGATAAATAAAATATCATTCATACATATTGTGGTTTTCATGTGCATTTTATTATTTTATAACATCTTGAGGTCTGAAGTAGCACTGTAGAAAGATTATATAAGCAATAACACTTATTTCATGGTTAAACTAATGTCGGCAATACAAATAGATAAACAATAGAACTAAAAGCGAGGGGACCAAATAATGTTAAAGCGAGCACAGGTCTTCTATCGACAGCTCGTGAACCCGAGGATTGTCCGAGCAATTATAGTATTAGCAATAGCACTCACTTTTTGCGGGCAATCCACCACTTGGACACATTACCAACGTTGCCTAGCAACGGGTGCCAAGTGGCAGCGAGAATCACTTTGTATGGCGTTACTGGGACAACCATAAAGATAAGCAAGATTCGAAACCCTGTAACCCACCAGGTGTATGGTAGTATGATTAAAATTGTGGGCATCTGGGTGAGGAAAAGAATACTAGTCATTTCAGCGAGAGCCCGATTTAAACAAGTTAAGTTTCGACCAAGTACACCAACAATATTCTTTTTTTAAAGTTGTATAAAAAAAAGAATGCCCTGTTCCATTTATTGTCTTTATTTTCTTCAATAAGTTGACATTCAATACTATTTGATTTTTTAAAGCGGAGTTCATAATCAATTACATTTGGCTTTTCAAATTACGATTTTACAAACTATTCTCGATATTTTAAGTATCATTTTGTTTTTAATTTTTAATTAATTTATTCTATTTACTATGTTATAAAAGTTTTGAGTTTCTTCTATTTTTAATTATTTTATCATACTTAGTTTAAAGAATAATCTCTATTTTTTGAAGTTGTTATATGAAATTTGTATACTTTATTCATTTTCATTTAATATTGTTAATAAGTTTTTGACTGTGTTTTAATATTCATTAGCGAGAGTCCTTAGTTTTCATTATTATTTAATTATTTTAGTAAAATTAATTTTTTTAAAAGTTTTTGCAAACTTTAATTTATCAGGTAGAAATAATTATTTGATTCAATTACTTCATTTATTTTTTAATTACCACTTTTAAAGGTTAACATATTACTAAGAAAATATGCTTTATAATTACATTGATACCATTAATTATAACGTATTAGTAATAAAAAATGATTCAAATGAAAAAATTTGTGTATATCAGTTTTCAGGGAAAAAACTCACGGAATCTAATGAAGTTAATTGAAATTAAACTAAATAATGAATATTATTTAAATGATAGATATTATGCAACCAAGGCCCACTATTTAAAATCAAGTGCTTTGAAGATGTATACAAAAACCCCATGGTTTTGTCTTTTTCAGATTCGTGTGTGAAATTATGGAATATTGACCAAGTAAAATGTGATAATGAAAAAGGTGATTGGATATTTTATATCATACAAATTAATTCAGCTTATTTGTTAAAATTAACAGTAATAATTCTATTAATAATTTTAATGACATTTTTATCGTTTTAATATTAGAAATAAGCATTTTCAAATACTGTATTTAGGTTTTTTGTGTTGATTTGAGCACCCTTTTAATTTACAAAATTAATTTTTAAAATTACATAATTTATACATTACATAAATTCATTCCTAATTGTGTGTTGATAGATTCTTCGTCTATCATCCGCTGTGTAATGGTGGCCTCTGAGCGATGATTTAACGAATGGTGTGGAATCCCATGAAGTCAGTTGCAAACCTATCATTTAAAAGTTAATTTATGACGAAAAACCGATTTTGGTCTCAATTTGAGACTCTCAAACGTCACTAAAAATCATGATTTAAGGGTATTTTGGGTGGTTTTGTTGTTGAAAGGTGTCAGGGTGTTGTCGGGTTTCGATCAAAGAATATCAGTTTTAGGTTAATTGTGTATGAAAAATCCAATTATAATGTAGAATCGATGAATTAATGGTCAATAATTCGTATATTAGGGTCAAAGGGTCAGTTTCAAATTTTGAACAAAAAGTCAACTTGAAGTAAGGGTCCTTAATTCGAGATTTTAACCTGGAAAATACGACCGGAGGTTCTGTCTGCACACGCCTCCACTAACCCACAACGATAATTTTAAAAAAATTGGTATTTTAAGAAGCAGCCCTCAGAACCAAAATTATTTTAGCAGCTGGCTTGATGGAGTCGGTGCAAAGCCACTGCAGCACACCACTGAATATAATCATAGAGGATTAATAAATGTCCTAAATTACAATTCATGGTCTTCTCTAGCATTGCATAATCACTATTATTAAATTGACATTATATAAAAACCGTTCAGGTACTAATACAGATGGAATTATCCTTTCTTGTGAAATCTCATTATTCTATAAATGCTCTCTTATAACATTCAGTAACAAATGTCTGTATGTGGGAATTCATAAAAAACAAATGATGTCATTCAATCTGGATTGCGTGAGATTGATAAAATCTCGAGTTATAATTTATAATAGTTTAGAAAACCGGTTCAAGTTCTGATTTGAATAAATTTGAATTAAAAACCGGTGAATTTTTATCAAATTTCCAAGTTATTTCCAAAGAAAATTCATTAATTGTCATTGCGATTTGCAATGATCACACTTTTATTGTTATTAAACACCAAAGAAATGAAATTCTTTTTCGGTCATCTGTACTATCGGTTAATCCTGTTTCGTGCTTGACTTGGGATGAATATCAATCTCGATTGATTATTGGAACCTTAGCTGGAGAAGTGAGTAAAAGTTATTTAATAATCATTTCCTTGAAAAAAACGTTGTACCGATAATTTGTGTTAAATATTGAGATAAAATAAATTAAAATTGATTAACCTGGATAAATATATAAAATAGTCACTTTAAAATTATTTTCTAAAATTTTAAATATTATTTAATTTAGTGATTTTATAATATTTTTTTGACTTCACGACAATAATGACATTTTTTATGTCGTCCAAAAAAATACGATCTTCAAATTAAAGCAAATCCAGATGGGGGATTAGACAGTACAAAATTCAGGAAATGTAAAGAAAAAGAATCTCCGAGCCACGAAATAAACCACCATTCCTTAGGTCAATGGAGTAGGGCATAAAAACACAACTATTTATTCAATACTTAAAAAAACTACATAAATTACGAAAAGTGCTAATTCCAAAAAATCCAGTGAAAGCCTAAAACCAGACTTGGTTGTTAGATTAAAAAGAAAAATCATATAATTGACCTTAAATATCGATTTGACGAAGAAACAGCTGTCGAAAGAGCTAGAGATAAAAATACTGAGAAATATAGAGAATTAGAAAATTAAATACAAGCGAAAACCGCACTTCAAACAAAAATAGCCGTCTTTGTTGTTTGTTTCTTAGGTACATGGGACAAAAGGAAATACTGATATAACATAAAAACTAGAAGTAAAATACGAAGAAACAAAAGAAATGAGAAAGAAAGAAATCATTGTATCAATAAAAACATATAACCACCACAGGCATTGTTTACATTTAACAGGAATTCAGGTTAGTAATTCAAGTATCGAAGAGAATAGAAGAGTTTCCATAATTTTATCTTTGTTCGAAATCAATCTTATTACTGTTGACAAATTAATTAATAATGTATGTGAGAATGATGAGAAAACTAAGAGTAAAATACAAAGAAACAAAAGAAATGAGAGAGAAAGTCATCCATGGATCAAGACAAACATACAAAATCTACAGAAGTTGTTAAAAAGAAAAAATAAACGATAAATTGTGAACTCATCCAAATGAATACATAGAACTCAAACAAGCCCAATTATTTTATAAATTTTATCGGATTTTGTCCATGCTAATTTCATTATCCTGCAATGCCTAATAATAAATTCGAATCTTTGTGACTGCCGAATCTCATCTCTGTGACAATGGGCCACGTCCTGTCGGAATTTTTCACAATTTGGCTGCTTGGTGGACACTACATTATGAAGATATCCATCTTTTTCATTATCTAACAAGGATGGAAACCGGTTTCCAAAACCGGCCTAAAAACCTGGCTAACCATCATTTTTCTAAATATTTTACTAACCGTAACCGAAACAGTAAAAAATTTCATAAAAAAACCTGTTACCTTTGACCGAAGTTCTAAAAACCGGTTAAAATTACGTAATTTTCATATTTAAAATGTGTTCTACTCAATTTATTTTTCTTCTTTTCCTCATACAAATTATTATTTTCTAAAGCTTATGTCATACCCTTCATAATTATGGTTATCCCAATAAACAATTTCAATAAAAAGTCTGCTAGTAAAAAGGCGAGATATGACAATTTTGTGGTTATTTATAAAAAATACACAACTGCAAAATTTTGATTTCGAAAAGAGAAAAAAACAAAATATAAGAAAATATATATTTATAAGTATACCAAAATTAGTATATTATAAGGTTGGGTAATTATAGAGTGCAAATTTAGAACGTCACGTAAAAATTAAACATCAGAATGAGATACTACAAATTTCAAAAACGAAAGCCTCAAATACCACTATGGAAAACAAAAAGGAAATGCGAATTATCATCTCCTTATTGTTCAGTTTTTAACTCAGATGTTATCGCATTTCCTGGCTGATACCATAGTGTATTATTTTTTTTAATGCTATATATATATATAGTTGTGTAAGAAGATGCTAATTGTATATACACAAAATCTTCGATAAGTGACCTCGATATAATGGAACTTTATAATAGTGACCCATTATAAAGGTAGCTCTTATCGATTATTTGTCATATTCATTATAGCGTTACCTTTTTATTATACATAATTAACAGTTGGTTAAATATTGGTAAATGTTAAGTTTTGTGTTAAAAATATATTTTGGCTATATATTTTTTTAAATTCAGTTTGCAGTTTATGCAGTTTGAAATTGAAATTATTACTGAATAAATTACACGTGATTATAATTTTACTATTGACATAAATTATAATTGGTATCAATTTACAATTACATAAATATGATAATTTACATAAATAAACGCAGTTGTAAATAAGAAATTTTAAACTTAAGAGATGGTGAACAATAAACTTGATTTTAAAAATTCATAATATATTTTACTTTGTACTGAAATTTCTTTCAGTTCAATCATAGGCCACATTCTGTAATTAAAATAACAGGAATGATAATTTTTTGTTTTGTCTCATGATAGTACACGTTGCTTCGCTGATGCGAATTAAAATTTATCATACACGTTATCATAATTACAGAATTTGCCCCTTTGAAATTATCAAAAAAGTTGTCATTACCAATAAAGACCAAGTATTAAGGAAAGAAAAAATCAATAAGCCAAAATACAAGGTTTGTGATCA
>CM039680.1:30461816-30471816 GCA_022537955.1 Schmidtea mediterranea | reverse complement strand
TTACTTAAAAAAATCAATAAATTTTACAATATTAGTAACCCACCAAATTTCTCATGTTGAGCATCTCGTTACTCTGAATAAAAATTTTAATATATTGTATTCAAATCACAAAATTCGAATAATAGAAAACGCTACCAAACTAGTGATCAAAAAAATCGATGCGTTCTATAGTACCGAAAAAACAATTTTTCTAAAAAAGTATTTTTTATATTATTTTGCAATTAATAATATTTTTTTAAATTTTAAATAATTTACATATGTAATTCATGTTTTTATGAAATTTTACATTTTCAATTAATAATATTAAATATATATTAATTCATATTTAAATTATTAAAATATATTTATTTATAAATAAAATACAAAATATTAAATTAAAATTACCAAATCGCAAATAAAGTCTATTGGCATTTAGTATTATTTTTAAATATTTCTTTTTGGATTATAAATGTAAAAAGATATTCTCATTTATTAAAAGTAATAAATTTGACTCATTTTTGCTTATAAAAATCATATTTAAATATTATAATTTTTATTTATAATATAAAATACGCTTTTTTTCTTTATTTTTTGAAGAAATGAGTACAACAGGAAGTAATTTTTTCTTTTTTAGAAAGTTTCCCGAGAAACTATTATGGTTAGAAAAGTAAAGAATAAATTTTCACAAAAATGTTTTTTTTTATTCAAAGAAAGTTGATTCATTAAAGAGAACATCATTTTCTTCTTCACTTTCTGTCAAATTCCCAAAATAAATTATCTCATCACCTTCACGAAATATTAATTCATTTTCCATATGACTTTGCTCATTCCCTACAGCAGATATATCGTTCGACTCAATATATCATCTTCTGATCATCCATAGCATTAGTCAGACCACATTTTTAAACCCTTTGATAATAATTGCCTCGCTAACTACATCCCACAATTCTTGAATTCTTTTACAAATAATTTCTTAATCAACCTTTAACTTTTTCCAGAAACAGTAAATGATGGTAAATCGGAAAATAACAACTCATTCCATCTCTTTCGCATCTATTGCTTAAAATGGTCTCTTGCAAACTGCGTACATGACTTGAATTTGTTCTGTCATTGTTCTAAATACTAAAACTCCTTAAATTTCGAAATTCGTCTTTTATATCCTTGCACCAAATGGTCTTAATTCAATCTCTACTCAATTCCTACTTTATCCATTTACTTTATTTGGCTTTAACAACCATACCAGCGGGCCACTGAATCTTTTTCTGTAAAGACGTTCTTTTAAAAATTAAATAAGATGGTATTTTCTTTCCATCACTATATGCTCCCTGTAAACAGTTCTAAAACTACTATTTAAAAATAATATATTTTAAATGTTATAAGTGTAATCTATTCATGTTAAATTCATATTAAATTATACCATATTATATTGAATCATATTAAAGTATTTTAAATTATTTCAAATTAAATTAATTATATTTGTGACCGATACTTTTATCAATATTAATAATTACCACGCCTCAGTTGTTTAAATTTTCAGAATTTAAATTTTGTATTGTTTGATAATTAAATTAATGTTAGAAGAAAATTTAAATTTAATTGCTTCTAACACTCTCAACATAACTGTTAACCTATTCTTTTCATTCCCTGTAGTTTTAATAGGTACTGACTTAACTCCTTTGAAATCCGATGTCTAAAATGATAAAATTAAAGTAATTTTGAAGAAAATATTTTCTTCAACATAACTTCAATATTACTTCAAATAAACTCTTATTTAAAATTTATGTTTAAGACTTTATCTGATTTTATTATAAGGTCAATTCTTTTTTATGTGGTAGATACGTTCCTCGGAAAACCACATAAAAATGACAAGACTTACGTTGTATAAATAGAGATACATTCCATAATTTTCGAAAAGCATATAAAATACAAATAAATTAAGAGTTGAAAATAAAATTGAAAAAACATAAATTACATAATAACAAATATAAACTTTAATAACTTTATTTGCTTTTAATATTTTTAAAAATTTAAAACGGAACCTTGTGATTTGAATGATTCTCTTTTCAAAAATATCTAGTTGCATTAGTTTTGACAAAGATTAGTCCTTTTCTTTACCGAAGAGGAAAACTATATTACTTTAAAATATACTTCCAATAAAAATGTAGTAATAAAAATTGGACTAGGAATTTTAACCTTCCTAAAGCCAAATGGATTAATGGTGTACACCAGTATCATATTTTTTTGAAAATTTTTGTTAAATCTAGAACCTATCACATTCGCCTTTTAGTTATTACAACTGTGATCATTTAAAAAAAAACCTGTTCGCATTTATTGTAAAGTATCTACTTGGGCTATAAGTATACCCCAGTTGGTTATTCGTGACATGATATGCGCCGCGTCATTTGCAAATGTGTTATAAATGTTCAGCATTTGTGTTTACAGAAGATTCCACTAGCATTATAATAAGTAATGTGTTACTATATGTAAGAATACAAGTAATGTCCATTTTGTTAACACTTGTTTCTGTAATGTATTTGTATTTCGTAGATAATATTTTATTTTTATACGCTAAAATTATTAAAAACCTTAAAACTAGTAATAGCACAGGGAAAAAATATTGTGGTAAAAATTTACCCCAATTGGTCTTCGTGTAAGAAATTTGAGCCGGTCTTAGGAAGGTTATAAAGGATTATTTAATGAATACTTTGGTTCACTAAATTTGAGAACCTAGAAAAATTTTCGTATAATTTTACATAAAAATTGTCAGAACTGAAATTCTGGAATTCAAAAGATTTCAGTATCTAAAAAGATTGGTATTCCCAGGATTCCGAGATTGACTGCTCTACTTCGAAAACTTAATGAATATTACAGGAATACAATATCCATGCATTTAATAATAAAGCCATATAACTTGAAAGAACTGAGAAATAAAAATATCAAACATTGAAAATGTGTTTGTCACGTTAAACAATATTTAAAATCGACTCATTTTTTCTCAGACAAATTATAGTTTGAGATAAAAAGAGGATCTTTTTGAAACCTTTATGAAATTAGTAAGGTTGAGGTATATTATAACTAAATTAATATTATGCACAGAAAATTCATTAAAAAAGGCCAGGAATATGATGAAAACTGTTTTAATTTATATATTTGTTTGAAATATAGTTGTAGTTTTTCTTAAATACATTAAAAATCAGAGATTTTATTTTTTCACGTAATATATTATTATTTTATAAATAATAATATAGCCGTTTTAATATATAAATCATCGTTTTATCAATATTCATACTACAAAATGTGAATGATTATACATATTTTCAATTTGTTTCTGATTCTGGATTTTCTTCAACAAAACAACCAAAGATATTTACAATTGTACTGCAAATTAATGAAATGTTTTATTTTATTTGAAAAAAATGCATAAAAATATATAGAAAAAAATATAAACCTCTTTAAATTCATCATTACAATTATTTATTGTCTTTTCAATTTAATATTTAGTGAACCGTTGTTACCGTCTTCAGTTTTACAAAAATGCCTCAACTTACCTTCACTAAAATCTTCAAATTTGGAGCCCAAGAAAACAAACAAAAATAAACGGAATTCTATTGATCATCCTTTAACGTTTAAAACAAAAGTTAAATCATCAGGTTATGCCAAAATTGAACCAAAGTGGGTATTAATGATACTATTTTGTTTTAATGTTTGCCGTCAGGCGAGAATTTTTCAAACCAATAACAAATTCAAACTCTCTCAAACAGAAAGAACCGAATAAATTTATGTATATCATCAATTGTTATTTTATCTCTCAAATATTGTTGCTAGGACAAAATTAAAACAAGATTATCCTAGTGATGGATTTACAAAAATCAAAGCAATAAAAAAAACAAAACTTGATTCTCAATTTCTGAATTTATTTTCTTTGAGGGTGTCAAGTATATTTTAATTTTATGTTTTTCGATATAATTACTATTAATTATTATTTTAATTATTTATTTATTTATTGATTTATTTATTATTATTATTATTATTATTATTATTATTATTATTATTATTATTATTATTATTATTATTGTTATTATTATTGTTATTATTGTTATTATTAATATAATTATTATTAATTTGTATTATTTATTATAATTAATATAATAATAATTATTATTATTATTATTATTAATTATTATTTTTATTATTAATTATAATTATTTATGATTATTTTATTATTATTATTATTATTATTAATATAATTATTATTAATTATTATTAATTATTAATTATTATTAATCATTATTTTTATTATTATTTTTATCATTATTTTATTATTATTATTATTATTATTTTATTATTATTATTATTATTAATATTATTATTGTTATTATTATTTTATTATTATTATTATTATTATTACTATTATTATTATTATTATTTTATTATTATTATTATTATTATTATTATTATTATTATTTATTATTATTATTATTAATATTATTATTGTTATTATTTTTATGATTATTATTTTATTATTATTATTTTTTTATTATTATTATTACTATTATTATTAATATAATTATTATTAAAAGATAACGCCAATAAAAAACTTTTCGTACGATATATTTCGACAGCATAACTGTCATTTTCAGGTACTCAAAACCAACTACAAATATTATGAATTAACATTTAATTTAAACAAATTATTTTTTATTAATTTAATTTTGTAATAAATAAATATTTATAAAATATATTCAAATCACTTTTAATTCATTTAAAATTTTCATTTATATTATTATTTTTTAAAAAATTAATGTAATTTAAAATTTTCAATTATTTTAATAATATTAAAAAAAAGTTTTTTTTAAAAAAACAATACATAAACATGATTTAACATACGTAAACTATTTAAAAACATTCAAAACATTCGTAGTCACAGCACTTTGCACATTAATCTTTTGAATCCAATGACCTTATCAGCAATGCTTCACATATCACGCGTTCCCAATAATTATTAAAACTTCTCAACAAAATTCTAAAATCAGACATTCCTATTTCACTTTTACGGCCTCTATTGTGCTCACTAATATTGGTCAAACCCTTCAATCGACAATGCTCTAGAACTCGAGTACAGAGATGACGGGAAGTCTCTCCAATGTATGTGGCATTACACCCATTACATGTAAATTGATAAACGAGATCAGAACACAATCCAACCGGAGTTTTTGATTTATTAATAATATTTATATAAATAACATTTTTAAATTAGTTAAAAGTATTTGAATATTTTTTAAATGTTTATTTATTACAAAATTAAATTAATATAAAAAAAATAATTTGTTTAAATTAAAAGTTAATTAATAATATTTTTAGTTGGTTTTGTGTAACTGAAGATGAGAGTTATATGCTGTCGAAATATATCGTACGAAGAGTTTTTATTGGCGTTATCTTTTAATTATTATTATTATTATTTACAAATCCCTATTATTAATCATTTTATATAAAATTATATTTTAGATTACGGAGATTCGTTAGCATGTTGCTTGTCTAATGGCAGTTGTCATATAATAGACTCAAAATCTCAGAATGCCAAGCAAGTCATCCATTCGTTTGATGACATAATCCAGAATGTCCATTGGTCATTAGAAGATAAATATTTAATTCTTACAAACAAAACCTCTGTAGATATTTATTCGGTTGTTCAAAACCGAAAGCTTTTATCGAGTGAAAAATCTTCGGATGAAAAGTCTTTAAATGTACGTAATAATTTATCAGTTTTAATTATTTAATAAATAAATTAATTTAATTATCCAGTAGTCGATGTTACCTCGCATTAATTATTAGCTAATTATTTTTTCAAATTTGTCCATAATATTATATTTTAATTTCTGAATATTTGTTATTATATCTCGGAATTTGATTGGTCTGTTATCATTTAATAACAAAATGGATTTTCCATCTATTACAGAATTATTATTAAAAGTTTTATTAATGTTTTTAACTTTTTCGATCGTTTTAATTCAAAGAATTTTATTTTTTTAATATTATTTTTAAATTTTGTCAATTTTATCATTAATTTTAGTGCTTAAATGAAATTGGATGAATTACTAGAAATTGCAATTATTGTCAAAATAATCCGAAAAACAGTTATTGTAATTTCATACTGGATGCCGATTTTTACTTTAATTTAAATATCCGACAAAATAATGAATTAAATTAAATGAATAATTTTTCGATAATAATCATTTTTGATCTCTAAAATTTAGCGTTTTCAATGTTCAAAGGATATTTATTTTATCTTTCCAATGGCTGAAATACAATTAAGTAAAATATAAAATCACAAATTAAAAATTTGTTATATAATTTAAATAAATAATTAGATAAATTTGGCAACTATTTAATTAAAAGAAAACGACAATAAAAAACTCTTCGTACGATATATTTCAACAGCATAACTGTCATCTTCAGCCACAAAAAACCAACTAAAAATATTATGAATTAACTTATAATTTAAACTAATTATTTTTTTATATTAATTTAATTTTATAATAAAAAAACACTTAAAAAATATTAAAATACTTTTAAACTAATTTTTTAAAATTTTTATATATAAATATTATAATTTTTTATCTATATTATAATTTTAAAAATAATGTAATATTTTATAAATTAAATTATTTTAATAATATTAAAATGGAAGAGGATTATTTGATAATCCAGAATTTTTTTTATCAATTAGATAATTACTGTGCAGTAAGGGCTTATTTTATTATTTACAGTAAAACCCCGCTTAACCTGTTTTGTTTAGCGCTCTTTTATTTCAACCCGAGTATTCCTCGAAATTGCTCGCAGAACTACGGGGATTCCCCGCGAAACAGTACAGTTGTGTTTCTTGTTTGGTGTAGTGTGGTTTGACGCATTTTTATTATTTGAAACGTTTGTTGACATTAATTGTAGGTATAGATTTATATAATACTATAACGATTAATACAGTGACAAATATTATGATCTTTAGTTTTTATCATTGTTGATAATGAAAAACAAGAAAATAAAGCGACCAGTAAAAGCATTTCACTGGAAACTAAAATGCAAGTGATTATAAGATTAGATTCTGGTGAACGTCAACCTCAAATTAGTGCTGCATTGAATTTGGCAACTTCAACAATAAGGACAATTCTTAAAAATAAAGAAAAAATACTGTCATCGGCAACTGCAACTACGTCAAGCTTTGCAACTAGAATTACCCGTTCTAGAAACAAAATTATAGAGGAAATGGAAAAACGACTGTCTATTTGGATTAACGACGAAATTGAACGCAATATCCCATTAAGCCAATCTATCGTAATGGAAAAAGCTAGAAGAATTTTTAGTTACATTCAAGCTGAGGCAAGTGACATAAGTGAAACTTTCGTTGCTAGTAGAGTATGGTTTAATAGATTTAAACATAGAAATAATCTTCACGGCATAAAGATTACAGGAGAAGCAGCAAGTGGTGATACGAAAGCGGCGGCTGAATTATCAGTGACATAAAAACCATAATTGAACAAAGAAACTATCCTTCAGAATTGGTTTTTAATGTTGATGAAACTGTCCTGTTTTGGAAAAGAATGTTAAAACGAACATTTCTATTCCGTGATGAGAAAAGAGCATCAGGATTTAAAGCTGCAAAAGATCTCTTAACACTCCTACTGGGTGGTAACGCAAGCGGAGATTTCAAATTAAACCCACTACTAGTTTACTACTACAAAACCCCAAGAGCGATGAAAGGCATATCTAAATCAACTTTACCTGTAATTTGGGAATCTAATTAAAAAGCATGGATAACTATGAAAATTTTCCGGGATTGGTTCACTGAACATTTCTGTCCGTCTGTTAAACGTTATTGCGAAATAAAAAAACTTGAACAAAGAGCACTACTATTAATTGATAATGCTCCAAGCCACCCAAGAAATTTATCAGACTTAACAACATGCATTCCACTCGAAGTGGTTTTCTTGCCGCCTAACACAACTGCCTTAATCCAACCTATGGACCAAGGCGTTATATCCAATTTCAAAGCTTATTATTTGAGGCGAACATTTAAGCAGATGTTTGAAAAAACAGACGGAGAAGAGAAGCAATCAATAACAGAATTTTGGAAAAACTACAATATCATGAATGCTGTAGCAAATATAAACCTTTATTGGAATAAGATAACAGAAAGGTCTTTGAAAGGAGTATGGAATAACATTTGGCTGGATTAAAGAAACATTGGACACTGTCGATATGAATGAAATAGTGGAATTAGCGAAACAAACCGGTTGAGATGAGGTAAATGTGGAAGACGTCGAAGAAATAGTTTAAGAAACAGCAGCTATTTTTTCTAATGATGAGCTCAAGGAATTAACTGGGCAAGAAGAAAACAAAAATATTGATAGTAGTGATTTTGAAGATCAAGAAGAACTTTCGATGGCGTTTGTAAAAAGGAGTTTGACCACTATAATTGAAATTATTAAGCAATTTGTTGAAAATGATCCAAATTTTTACAAGAGTTCAAAAGCAAGACGGGGTGTTATAGATGCTTTATCCACTTATAAACCACTTCTAACAGAACGCAAAAGGAAAACGAAAACTACATTAGATGTTTCTTGACAAAAACGCAGAAAGTTGGAAACACAGAATAGACTAAATGATCTGATTGACTAAAAATCTTATTGTTTTTATAATATATTCGTTTATATTGTTATTTATTTTTGTAATAAATAAATGTTTGGTTTTAATTTTATAAAAAACAATCATAATTTTTAAATTTTATACCTAACGAATTTTCTATCAAACTTCCCCAAATCCCATTATTTACATGTTAAAATAGCCTCGTTTAGCGCTGTTTCGCATTATGCTCTACTTTGATGGAACGTATCCACCGCGTTAAACGGGTTTTACTGTACGTATATCATTTATTTAAATTTATGCTGCTATCAAGGAATCTCCATTTTATATTACTAGAAATAAGAATGTCTGATTTTAGAATTTTTGGAATTTTAGTTTAGATTCTCATTTGTTTAAATTGATAATCTGATGATTATTCGTTTTTAATGTTATATTTAATATTGCAAACGAGTATTCGTCATCTTGCTATTTTCAGTTATTAGATGGCCGATTTTACTCTTTGGATAGATTTTTTCATTTTACGTGTGGGCGCAAATTCAAATTGATGAATTATGCTCTGGATGAAAATAGAGAAGATATTGAAAGGTAAGTTACTAAATTTTTATAACCAGATTGTCTGCAAAATGAATTATTCACAGTCAAATCAATCATGATAACTATTAAAAACTTAATTAAATAATGAAAAATATTAATTATTATTATTATTATTATTATTATTATTACATGAACTAATAATAATTAAATAAAAAGATTTTTATCAATATCTTTGAGTACCAATAGGTGAGGAACCTAAGCAAAGTCTTTATGAAATTTTGAATAAGGTTGTCAGTGATGTAAGAAAAACTAGTGAATTCCGATTTGTGCGGTTGGCAATAGTTGAAAGCTCTTAAGACCTTCCTTCACCCTTCATTTAGTGCTCTTTCTGCGAACGTTTGTAATAATTATACAAAACTTCGTAGTCATTTGAGGAAAATGATGAGTTAACCTAAAAATTCTGCGATCAGTTACTTTTACAACTAGATTGAAAATAAAGGTGCATTTTGCACTGATTTTGGATGAGTATCACACGAAAACTCTAAGCCACTTTTCAGACTTTTTACAGCTAATTGTGAATTCACAAAAAATATTAATATAGACTCTTTAAAATTTGTCACCGGATCTAGGCTTGGGAATAATAACTCATCACTCCAAAACAGTTTCAACTGGATTAATGGAGATGATATTGTTCAAAAGCACTCTGGGAAAAAACTCGTTTCTATCGATCTAGAACAGTAATTCGGTTTTTTTGAAAAAACGCATAATATTAAAATATCCTTTGAAGTGTTGGATGATAAACCGATTCTTTAACTGACAACAGCTTTGAAAGGAACAATAATATTGACCG